>CAKNWW010314929.1:0-14232 GCA_932074435.1 Andricus kollari | reverse complement strand
TTTTTTTAAAAGCCGTAGTAATGTCGTGATGCCCGAGAATTCTCGCCATTCGCTCAGAAAGACCTTCCACGTACGGAATGCTGATAAAAGACCTAATTTCCGCATTATGAACTATTTCATCAACTCTACGATTTTCATTTCCGGCTAAAGTATTTAATCTGACATTTATGTTTTCTCTAACGAACTTATCCGGGTAAAAGTTATCACGAAGTGTTGCTTCCACCAGTCGCAAATTGTCTATGTGAAATTGCTTATCAGAAACGAGAATGGCTCTGTCAACCATATTGAAAATTACACTTTTTTTGTATTTTTGTCGGTGGTTAGAATCGAAATTTAGGCATCTACCGGACCATTTGGGTTTGCGGTACCAATTGCAGTCCACTTCCTGAAGGTCATTTCTATGAAAAGTGACATCCAGGAAGTTGATCACCCTATTTTGCTTTTTTTCCAACGTGAACTTTATTTCAAAATCATTGGAATTAAAGACTTGTAGAACGTTTTCTACTTCGTTTTCCGGAAGAGCTACTAAAATGTCGTCGACATAACGGACATACAGCGGTACCTGGATACCTAATTTCGGTAAAATAACTGTTTCCAGGTCGTCCATAACTATATCTGCTAGAATCGGCGAAAGGGGAGAGCCCATTGGCAATCCTCTTTTCTGAAAGTAAGTTTTGCCCTTGAAATTACAATCCGTACTATCTAGGCACAACCGGAGTCCTTCCTCAAAATCTGTCCACGGGATTTTCGTTCTATCGCGAAGTTGATCCCACCTACTACGAACCGCCTCGACTGCCTTCTCTTTTGGCACATTAGTGAAAAGGGAAACAAAGTCTAATGACGTGAAAACATGATTTTCCGGAATCCTGATATTTCTCATTTTGTTTACTAAATCGAAGCTGTTAAGCACTCTCGATTTAGGAGCTTGAATATTATTGGCAATAATATTTTTTGCAAATGCTGCTAATTTGTAAGTAGGACTACCTACATATGAAACTATCGGCCTAAGCGGTGCACCTGTCTTGTGAATTTTAGGAAGGCCATAAGCTGTTTCGCTGTGAGTTCATTAATACATTTTTTCGATTCCCATTTTTTCACAAGCTTTGTGACTTCCCTAGCAATTTTTTTGGTTGTGTCCCTATTTCTTGTAACATACGTGTCCTGATCTTCTAACAATACATTAACTTTCGCTTCATAATCTTCCCTTTTCATCGCGACGGTAGTATGACCCTTATCCACGTTAACAAAGATAATCTGAGGGTTTTCTTTTGCAAATTTTTCGGCCTGTTTAATTTCTTTCAACGGCTGTATGATTTTTGACTTTACTTTGTAGCCGGAATTCATGACTCCACATAAAGTACTCGCGATATTTAGTCTAGCGCGATCTTGACCTGTCTCTTCTATTTTGTTGATATTAGACTCAACACTGGCTATTAGATCGTAAACTGGTATTTGATCTTTTTCTATTTTTACGCCATAATTTTTCCCTAGACTGGCGACTTTAGCTACATTTTCTGGAATATCGACGTCCGAAAGATTTTCGAACCACTTATCGTTCAGTCTGGTGTTGTGGAATGTGTTTCTTTCTGATTGAGCGTTATTAATTAGAGTATCAAATTTCTGTCTACATTTAAATTTATGCTCCTGAAAATACTTCCCCGCAACCATCTCACCTTCTGCAACGAAACGGGAATAACACGCAGAGAGGAAGCGTATAGAGAGAGAGAGCGAGATAGAGAGAGAGAGAGAGAGAGAGAGAGAGAAGGGCGGAGAAAGAGAGAGAGTGACGGAGAAAGAATGGAGCTGCACGTCATAGAAGTGCTAAGTTGCATGGATTTTTACCTAAGAATTAATTTTAAGTTCATTTTTCAATTTAAATACCTGGCACTGAGGAGGACCCCTATCCGTGGTCGAAACGTTTGCCAATTTTAACTTTTATGGAATGCACGTTTTAATTTGTAATTAAATATACTCATAAGATCCTAATGCCGATATAATAATTCTTCATAATAATTTAAATAATTGGGTTGATTAAATCCGACATTTTTCAAAAAACCAGTAACAATGTCACAGAACGATTTTCACAATGGCACTAATCACCGAGGGGACTTGACATCTCACTCTGGTAGGGGAGGGGGGGGGGGGGGGGGGGGGTTTATAGACACTGAAATTTAAGAATCTTAAATTAGACCAAAATCAAATTCCAGGAGTTAGCATCGTGGTTTCGTTGCTGTTTCCACCTGTTCTAAGTTTCTTACCTTGATAAGGGTGCTGTGTGAACACCGAAACGTTGGAATTGCAATAGGAGCATTTTGTGGCGTTTGTCCAAATTTTAGCGTAAGATTCTTGGTTTATTTTCAGGAATTTATACATTGATTTTATAGACACATTCAAGATAGTTTCAGAGACGGTGAATATATCGTCTCTTTCCTCAAGAGCTGGTCCCAGGCCAAGCTCCAGTTAGCTAAGCAGTCGAATCAAAAAGTTTTCCTCTTACGCTGCAGAAGGAGAGGAATTTTACCCAAAAAAATCACGAATTTCGATCAAGAATTTGTCGAGTTTCAAAGCAGTAGATGTATTGGACAATTTTCACGTCTAACTGACAGATTCCAGAGTTCCACCATGAATATTATAATTGACGATCTATGCAAGTCAACGAGACAGCTGCACAATTACATTTTCTTTTTGGAAGTTAGAATAGCATCATTGTTACCAACTGATATGATCAATAATTTTTATAACTTTCAAAACGTAAAAATTGCAAAGTTTTTTCAGGAGGATAAATTGAAATGTAGACAGAAATTTGATACTCTAATTAATAACGCTCAATCAGATAGAAACACATTTAACAACACCAGACTGAACGATAAGTGGTTCAAAAATCTTTCGGACGTCGATATTCCAGAAAATGTAGTCGACATTTTTAAAAAAACCAGTAAAAATGTCACAGAACGGTTCGTCACTATTATTGAAGGTTGATGAGGCATATGGCTGATGTGAATGTACTTCAAAATAAGCAATAGATTCTTCAAAAATTATGGGGGTTTCAATGTTTAAAATTTCGTCTTGCATGACAAACAATAAAATGTTCACATAAAAAATTACAGATGCAAGCACAAAAAATTTTGAATCTTTTTACTCGTCTTCTTGAGAGTCGTGTTATATCGAGGCCCAGCCTTGTCAGCAGTAGCAGCACTTTTTGAGGTGTTAAGGGGATTCAAACGACCCGGGGTTTCGCCACATACGTAATACGTATACGAGGCTGCATTGTTTAATGTAATATTTGAAAAACATAATCTAAAGGCAATTTTGCTTGCGGGAGCAGAGCGATTTTTTTCGAAAAATGTTCTAACTGTTGTTTTTCTTTTGTAATAGAAAATTAGGCGTTCTTTTGCGCCTGTAAAATGCAACGCGCCAGTTAAAAGTGTATGACGGGCAGAAATCACCTGACCTAGTTTCGAGTCGAATAAAATCTGCAAGTACTGCGTCTTCGTCTCTTACAGTAATATATAATATAAAAATATAATACAATAATGAAAATAAATAATAATATATATTGATAATTTTAAAGTTGGTATACATGTTGAATGAGACACAGAATTCTACAACTCACATTTCGAAAATCTTATAAAGCAATACAGCATAAATTTGTATTCAACAATCAGTAATTTAAAAGCATCAATCTGCGAACGATTAGCCCGTACTTTGAATGATAAGATGTGAATCCAATTTAGCTTGCAAGTTAATTAATTGTAAGTGGTTAGGCATATTGAAAGAATACATTTTTTCTTACAATGATACAAAACACGGGACTTTTAGAATGAAACCAAAAGACATTTCTAAACAAAATGAGAAAAAGTTGTTGTTTAATATATACAAAATATATAATCCCAAAAAATAGTTTAAAAGAACCTAAATTTAAAATTGGGAAAAAGGTGCATATTAGTAAATTTAAGCATGTTTCTGAGAAAGGATATACGCCAAATTAGACAACTGAAATATTTACTATAAGTCATGCTAGGAATTCAGAATCAGTGACGCATATATGCTTAAAGATTATGAAAATAAACCTATTTCAGGTAGTTCTTATGAACATTAATTTGCTAATGTTAGATGCAGTAGATAGATATAGACTTCCCCTGCCGCAATCTTCGTTACGAAAAGGTGCAACGGTGGGATGCCAGGAATGACCTTGAGAGCTGATGTTGTTGTCCTCTTACTTCCCACTTTTTCGTAAGTTTCTTTGGTGTTAATCTCTTTGCCTTTAACAATTCGACTGTCCCGAAGAATAAGTCACTAACAAAGTTTTCCGTATACAAAGTGTATCAACTATATTTTACTTCGCTAGAGTGTCGTATTTTTATGCATTTTTAAATGGAGATACGACACGCTAACGAAGCATAATACAGTTGATACGCTCTGTTTTCGGAATAATTGGTTAGTGACTTATTCTTCGGGACAGTCGAATTTGGGGTGCTTCTTGATGTGAGTCTCCTTTCCTTTCAGATTTCGGGATGATTTTTGTATGTGTGTCCCCTTGCCTCTCACGTTTTGGGGTGCTTTTTGGTGTGAGTCCCCTTGCCTCTTGATGTCTTTGCGATGTTTCTCTTCGGGAAAATGTCATACTGTGAAGATGACGAAAACTTCTTCAAAATTAGAGTCGATTCTGAAGAGGGTACAAAGGAATGGTATTTTTGTGTGTCCGGCACAGTCTTTCCAGAATCGAATCGAGTTTTAAGGTTTTCAGCAGTGGCGGCATAATTTTCTTTGGAGATTTTTTTAGCCTATTGATATAGAGCATCAGCAGTCAAAAACATCATTTTTATCAATTATTAGAACCACTGAGTCACTACAGCCCGCCTAGTAGTGCCGTGGCTAGTTGGCGCGGGGCACCCGCGCTCATATCACCTTCTATAACTCAACCAATACTTTCCATCCCATTTTAGTTTTGGGATCTTTTTAAAGAGAAGAAATCAAGATTTTTTTTCCAGCCTAATTAAGAAAATATCAAAAATGCCGCATTGTGAGCAAATCTCAAAAATGTTTTTTGAAATGAAAAATCAAGGTGAAATAATTTTTTTATCGTTTGATGATTCTTTTCATGGTAAGCCTTGTTAAAATACCTTTTCAAAATTCTCATGAAAAATTAAAATTGGATAACTATATGAGGAGTTATGTACAATTGAAAGTTAGCAGTCGGGGTGAATCGTCGAAAATCAGGGCCCCTGTATCTTGACAACCCGTTGTACTATGTGCGCCCCCTTCACAGAATTGAAATAGGTCCACGTGTAGCGCTACAATTTGGCAGAGTTTGAATAATATAGGCGACAACAAAATTTTAGCCGGGCACACTTGGCAAATTTTACCCCATATCTTGTTAAAAAAGTATTCAAAAAACGTGGAAGTAAGTTATTTCTCAAATGGTTAGGTTCCATTACCATTTACACATTTTAGTTCTGGTAATTCCTCAATTACTTCTTCACAGACATTCTGGTTATAAAAAGTAATCATTTCCAAAAATAGACTTTCAAATCGCATGAGATTAATAAATACAGGTTTTATTCATTGCTTTATTCTTTAAACTAACATAATATTATTGTATATAAAATTGGACACTTTTCATACAAGGTGATTTCACATTACACAAAACACCTTCAGCAATGGTTTCGATTATAATATCCTTTTTATGTTAAAATGGTATAACACTCTGTTCCAGAAGATACCAGTTGATACATAGACGGACTTCCTGTAGAACAGCAAACTTTGTTTCTTGTAGTACAAATAGGTAGTATTTTTGGGTTTCAACTTCAGTTTCTTAAATTTGCTCAAGCCACAATATAATCTCTATAAAATAGTTATGTCTCGGGTAAAAATATTTGGTCTTGATCTTGTCTTATGAGTAAAGACTAGTCTACGACAATTCAAGTTATTCTGTATGTCTAGCTCGTCAGACGGAACCATACTATTTTTGATGTCTTAAGACGAATATTTTCGACTTAAAGACAACAATTTATGTCTTGAGACAAGATTATTTGATTTGGAAAGAACCTGGGAGATTTATAAATCGAAGACAAGTCAAAAGGCTCCCAATGCCTCCGAGGGTCTTCACTAATCCGCTTTGAATTTTACAGAATGTTTATATTATTTATCTTCATGGTATTTATTTTTCATGCATTAATAAGTTAGCCTATCTGCAATAACTATTTTCTTTGAATGGCGAATATAAAAATGTTGCCCATTTTTTCCTATCTCCAACAGTTCATTAGATACTTGTAGAAAATAAAAGTTTTATTCTTTTTATTGAAAATTTTATATGCTTGTAGTTTTGAGCCCAACAGTTTCCGAAGTTTTAATTTAAATATTAGTTATTACAAAACTAAAAGTTTTATCGGTTGCAAAATTTTCATACTTAACAAATGGCAACTGTTTGGTCCCGACCTATCAGGAAGTGGTAGGCCCTGCCGGTAGTAACACACGGTGGAGCGCTCTGGCCAGTCACAGCCATCGTATAAAGTATATATAAGAACAACATAACCTGAAACTTCAGTTTAAGGTTAGTCTTGATGAAGTGAACTTCAATGTTCACGAAATGTCGGCAAGATTCGTAGTTTTGCACACGATTGAAACCCGAAACAACTTCTTTTAATTTATTATAATGAATCATCGTGAAAGCATTCTATCTATCATTAAAGAACTCTACGGGGAGAGTTTTCGTACTGAAACGAACACTTTTGGTAAGCTCAGGTCTACTCAAGCTAAACTACTAATATATTTAGCTTTCTTAAAACGATGCAGGGACAACAACATCGTCCAAAATTCTTACAGTTGAAAAACTGTTTGGGAACATCTGAATCCAAATCAATTCTACAGATAAAATAAGTTTGCTTCTCTTGAAAGAAAGAAACAACATACCAAATTTGTCTTGCACACTACTTCCAGAAAACTAATTGAACTTCACCTTTTCCTATCAGACACCCTCAGATTTGACATTTGGTCTACATTGGTAAATTACTCCCAGTATGGCAATCACCACTAACACAGTAAAAAAATCTAACCATCCTCTCAGCAATCAAATGACCCACGAAAACAATAGTCAGCAGAACAAAAACCATTCTTAAAGACTCTAAACTTAACAGAAAAACAATATCCAAATTAATTCCTACTAATCCAATCTTTCCAAAATTTTACGGACTCCCAAAAATCCACAAAAACAACATTCCACTCAGACCGATCATCAGAGAAATAAACTCACCAACTTACAATTACAACCTATCACGCTTCCTAACCAAAGAACTGAATCCTTTCATAGGAAACTCGATGACACACGTCCAAAGCTCTTTTGACTTTATCAAAAAGATACAACAGATTCACATTCAACCCCAAGACATCCTAGTGAGTTTCAACGTAGTATATCTCTTTACGACAGTACCAATCTCTGATGCAATCGATTTCAATAAATCATTTGGAAACTTCCCATCCGATCTCATACCTTTGATAGAACACTATCTCGATGATACTTACTTCTCTTTCAATAACCAATTCTACGAACAAACCTCAGGAGCAGCAATGGAATCTCCAATCTCGTCTGTAATAGCCAACATCTTTATGGAATATCTGGAAACTAAAAGCTTCAACAAATCCAAGCTTAAACCGGAATTTTGGTGCCGTTACGTTGATGACACTTTTGTCATCTGGAGACATGGTCTAGATGAACGAGACAAGTTTTCCGATTTCATCAATCGATTACACTCTAATATTCAGTTCACCATGGAAATTGAACTAAACGGACAATTGCCTTTCTTGGACGTACTAGATTACAAAAGATCTGATAAGCAATCAATCATCAACTCCCTTGTATACAGAGCTGTTTCCATTACAGATAAAGATAACTTACAAAATAATTACAAAACTTTAAACAAATCCTAACACAGAAGATCACACGGACAAACAAAATGATACAGCAATAAAAAAACTCTCAAAAAAACAAGTCAACACAACCTACTAAAGAAACAGAGAGAAAAACGACCACGATCCTACCCTACATTCAAGGTATCACAGAACAAATAAAAAGAATTCTCAACAAACACAACATCCAAACCATA
Organism: Andricus kollari; assembly: GCA_932074435.1. Classification (NCBI taxonomy): domain Eukaryota; kingdom Metazoa; phylum Arthropoda; class Insecta; order Hymenoptera; family Cynipidae; genus Andricus; species Andricus kollari. Next base: position 6,130 of record CAKNWW010314929.1, on the reverse strand, counting down.
TTCAAACCACCTGCGAAAATAGGACAACTTCTAAACAATCCTAAGGATTAAAAGACACATCTCAGTTATCCAGGTGTATATGAAATCCCTTGCTCTTGTGGCAAAGTCTATATTGGAGAAACCGGGAGGCGGTGAGCCAACGTGTAAAGGAACATGAGAGTAAAGACAGGCTAAAACATTTCACGCAATCAGCACTAGTTGAGCATCATATCGAAACAGGATATAGCATTTTATGTGAAAAAACAACCTTAATCGCAAAAACATACAATACTTTTTCAAGCAAACACAGAGAAGCAAGCGAAAACCTAAAACATCCTAATAAAATCAATAGAGACAATGGATATAATACCAATCCGATTTGGCTTCCCGTCCTCCCGGGGTTTAAAAAAAGGCTTGATTGGTCAATCAAGTTCGACCAGTTCCCACGGTGGGGCGCCCCGTTTTTTCTGTTTTTTCAGTTTCAGGTTAGCCCTGAAGAAGTGAACTGCAATGTTCACGAAACGTCGGCAAGAGTCGTAGTTTTGCACACGATTGAAACCCGAAACACCTTTTTTAAATTTATTAACCCAATCATTATTTAAAACATTCATTTGTTCAATAAATTTGTTTCATTTAGTTATGGATAGTTACTTTATCAGATTGCTATATACGATGGTTTGTTGATGCTTGTTTCCCGAAATTTATTTGAAAAATTGTTCATGTTTCACAAAATGAAATCAATCTAAAAAGTAACTATACATAACTTACTGAAAAAATTGTTTGAACAAATAAATATTTCAAACAATAATTACGTTATGAGTTCTGTAATAAGAAAATACTGAATAATAAGGGATTTTTACTATTTGCAGGAAGATGAAAATGTTTAAACGAACGAAAATTGATTAAATAATTGCTTAAAATTATTTTTAAAATAATGAATTATGTCATTACTTTCAGTAAATGCTATCTTTTATCGAAAAAAATTGTTAAAATAAATAAAAATTGTTCAAACAATAGTAAATCAGTTTAAAAATACCTGAAAAGTTCTGCGTCTTACCAAAATAATAATCATTTATGCTCTCATCGCTCTTGTCGCGCGTGGCTCGCAAGTTTGAGTGCGCCTATAGGGCATGCGTCTGTTAGAAGAATAGAGACATTCTTTTCGGACCCTGAGCGGGTGCTGGATAGCCTATCAGAACCAAAGATTTATCTCATTTTTTATAGCAAATATTTTTTCGCACATTTTATCAAATATCCAGGATGTTTAAAAGTATACAAAATGAAAAATTTACATTAAAAATAAGGAATTTTTTCTAATCATCTAGACAGTCTTTGAAATTATTTTTAATGTCAACCATGTTGAATGGATTTTCACAAGACCGACTAAATAGTGCTAGATTAGCTCGTCCAGACCATCAATAGATTAGCTTGTTCAGACTAGCGTTTGACCACACAAAAACATTTCGCTTCTACTCAGCGCCATAATAGACCGCCTTGACAGCGCCACATTAGCGGTCAGGATGGTCAATCTTGGCCCCGAATGATACCTCGATAAGTATCTACACGAGAAATTTGTCCATAGACTATTGTCAACTGCCACAGATACGTACGTTAAAATAAATATTTTTTTAGGTGATGCAATCAGCCGATTGCGCTATGAATTCATCTGGTGCTTCGCGCGGAGAGGTTGTGGTGTTGAGACTTTAGGGTTGATTAAAGCAAGCCAATCAGACCGGTTAAATATACCGAACCCTCTGTAAAGTCCACTGCATCACTACTGTAATCTCGCTTCAGTGGATTCTACATATCTGACTGTATTAAATACTGCAGAATAGAGGCTTATTGAATTGAAGGATGAAAGTTAATTTTTATTTAATTTCCTTGTTCCCACCCTCTGGACTTTTAGTGGGATAATGTCTGACTCGATAACCCTTCTATTATTATATAATAGCATTGGTATCGCGTATTTTTCGGCGCAACCGTTCGAATTATTATTTGCGAAACAATAAATTACTGTGATTCGTACACCGCAACCTAACCCATAAATGCTATGTTAACCTACGCCACGTGACCAGGCACACGTTACATTAGGGTCTTTACATTTTGAATCTTTAGGGTAAAATAATTCGCTCACGTCCTGTATACAATTTTCCTTTCATCATGGTTCTTTGTTATTGCTAATATCCCTCTTCATCTAACACTTCTGATTTTTAATATCGTTTAAAGTTACGTGTATTGTGTAGGACGCCGAAAGTAAAGAAGCCTGAAATTGGTCGCTTTCGAAGCGCTGTATAGGCCTTGAATGTCAAACTTTCAGACGGGGCGTTGTGAAAAAGTATTTTGATGCCTACTATAACTTTTGTTCAATTAAGCGGGTAATGCAAAGTACGAAAAAAATTAATAAATATTTCATAAGAACTTAGTTTTTGTTAATGGAACAATTCCTCAATGCAGGAAAAGGAATCGTCCGAAGCGATCATTTGGTCTTATTTGTAAAATTTCCAAGCTTCCGCAGAATAAAATCGATTTGTAAACAGATTTTCATCCACCAAAGTTTTCAGACCTAAGTTTGGAGTCTCTAAGCTGTGAAAAGTGATGAGAGTGAATTTAACGGGCATTCACTTCCTTTTCATTTGCTAAAACAAATCGTGCGGCAGTTAGCCGAGTAACACCGGTACACTCAGCTGATGAGCGCGTAAAGCTAGCACGCAATGTTTGCGTGCCTCCCACAACTTGCACATGTTCACTTTCTTGTGCCTATTTGAATTTCAATACTCTGAGCCACATAAATTTTCGCGCACCCGATGGTCTCCTTCTTCGGGTTCTTATATTTGCATATTTATACAGCTGAATTGGACTTGGCGCTTTACCCATTATTCGTCACCACACCCTTGCAAACAATTGTAAAAACAGTTGTTGTTCCTTGGCGACCGTTGCGCATAAAAATATACCAAATTCTGTTCCGAACTCTCTGGTCCGGATCCTCCTCTTTATTTCGATATCTCAAAAAATTCTAAAGTTTTGGTTCGGTAATATTGAGCCCTCTCCTGGCTATAACGAATATGGACAACATTTGATAACACATACATGTTTAAAAGCATGATTGCCCGAACTATATTCTTAGGAGTTTTCCATATCAACGTATTTCTCATATCTTACTTTTAAAAAATAAGCGACATCATTTTCTACCTAATATTTGCAATAAATAATGAGTTTTTAAATTTAATATTTGTCCTGGAATTTTATTTATAAACAAATTAGAAATGAAAATGATAAGAAAATAAATAATAAATGAGAAAGTTGTTTTGTTGGGCGGAGCTTGGCCATCAAATTGGTGGCTATATTGAAAAAAAGTAGGAAAGCGGAAAGAAGGAAAGAGCATAGATCAAGCGAGCACTGATCACTAAGGTAATTATTTAAATCAAAGATTTTGGGTACACTCGCTGCAGCTCTCTTTTAAGATCGTGATACTTGTTCTCCTTTTCTTTCTTCTTATCAGTGGTGTTGTAGTCGGCTGGAGTCCATAAATCGATCATGAATATTGTTTGTTTCTCGAAGTCCAGGAAAACGATGTCATGTGTCGAGTGTGCAATGAAGACTGCTGTCCGAAAATCGTAATTCCAGAAACTTTGGCACTTGTCCCTTCTCGTATTGTACAATGGACTCTACCTGCCTCGGAGTGTTTGGTAGGGTGAGGGCGTGGCCAAAATCGTGAGAGCGACACAGTTAGTAGTGAAACATTCTTAGGGCCGCATTGTGTCTGTAGAGATACGTAGTTCCCGCTTGATAAGGATACCTGGATAGTATGAGTTTTAGGTACTCACTGTGTGCATGACACGCTCTGCATCTATTGCTGCCCGGGGAACTTCTTGACGTAAAATGCGGCTCCGCTAAATTAAGGTGGAAATGACACCGTTCTTGCACGTGAAAATAAAACTCTCTGTTCCTGAATTAAGACCTGAAGATCTGAGGAAAGCAAAAGTTTGCTCCTTCGACAAGGGCTGATTTTCTGCATTTCTGTGAAAGTTTCCGTACATTTTCTTGTAGAGTAGCTTTTAATGGAATTTCTCAACATCTGCTTTCTTTACTTCGGCCTTTAGAAGTGAAGCATCTAGATGGAGTAATGCACTTTCTTTACTTCTCATGTTAAAATTCAGGCCAAGGGTCTCGGCCGCCTGCCCCGCGGCTTTGTAAAGGAACGCTCCTTTACCAATCATCTCGTGTTTTCTGACCATTCCTAGGGGAGAATCTCTTTCATTTGCAACGATGTAAGCTGTACCCGAAACAATTCGGTTATGAAGACATTGGAGATTCAGATGTTCGCGCCCGCCTTGGCGGCGTGGAATTTGTAATCGCAGAACGGACGAATTGATGTGCAAGTTCTTCTGCATATGCATGGTCCTGCGCGTGGCGATATGGAGAGCTGCAAGCTTGTGCTTCGCTCATGTAACTACACCAAACGAGAAGACGGCAAGCATGTTACTCGCAGATACCTTATTCTACGCCGACAGATTGTTATACCGAATTTGTCGAAGAAGACACTTGTATCTGCTTCGGAGAGACTCCTTCACTGGTTTTATGTCCCGAATGCGGCTCTGAGGCACGCCGATAGATATGTATAGGTCTCTTTAGTGCCAATATGTCTAATAGCACTCATATCCACAAGCCCAGGGTCCTCGGGAACGCTAGTATTTCGTCTTTGGTTAAATTTTTTGTAAGGTTCTTAAAATTCGAACACACTTATACAGTGATCTTAATCATGGTGCAAAAAAATAAGAATTGCACCTAATGTCAATAAGCAATGTTTAAACTTATATCGATTTTTCTAGCGATGAATTTTTTCAAGAAATTAATTTGATTACAAAATTAAAGGTTGATTTTAAGTGTATACATATTAGAGAGGATCCTATTGTACATATCGTTTGCCTACTTTTTATTTTTAGTACATGGTGAAATACTAAAAATTTAGTTTAGATTTAAACCTATAATATTTAAGGTAATTTATACAAGACGGCTGTTTAGTTATAGCGTCGTGTAATATTTTTAGAAAGAAAAAAGGCTTGAATTTTAGGTAATTTCAATTTACCGACAAACTCCTCGAAACATAAAAATTGTATTTTGACTATGAGGCAAACAAAAACCATAAATAGATTCATATGGCATTCAAATGGCTGAGGAATTTGTAAAAAATTAATACGTAACACTACGTATATGCAAAAACACTTTTAATTGTAGAATTAACGAGAAAGTAAATATTTAATATGATGCAAAGAGCTAACTTTAGACTTACCAAATAAAAGGAAGGATTAAAGATGTTTTTATAAATTTATAAAATCCCAGTGATCATCTTTGGCAATTTTTTGGAGTTTTAGGTTATCTTGTATATATGGAGTCGACCTGTGTTATTCTATCCGTTTTCTTTAAGTTATCCATTTTTAACTGAACTTTACTGACTATTGCTACACTTAATGATATGTTGGCATTGCCGGACTGGATAGCCAAGGGTGCGGCACGCAAAGCATCCTTTGGGAAGCCTAGACTGATGTTTGCAAAAAAATAGGTTATTAGGATTCTGGGAACACGTGCAAAGATAATTGCAGCATATCAATAATAATAGATATTCTAGCCTTTCAGTTCAATAGTAATTTCGTGTCACCAAGATTTTTAGAAAATATTTTTAATATAAATGAATGCTTAAATGAAATTGTTAAAATTGCCGTGCACTGAAGCATTTTAAACCTTCACAGTGAGCTCTAAAGATTTCTAGTGTATTGGTTTTAAATAAATTGTATTTGGTCATGACCTCGATTTCGTTACATTTCTTGATGAAAATGACCTAATTATCTATGTTCAGTGATTGGAATATTATCCACACTGTGAAATTTTCTTCGACCGTTTTAATCAATCATGAAGTCAATTCAAGTAGAATACGTTATTTTGGTCATACGGTCCATTAAAATTAATAATGGATTCAGTTGTCAAGAATCATGCTTTATTCGTCAAGTTTCTTAAAAAACCAACGTACGTTTCGACCTTGTTGCAGGCCTTCTTCAAGGTGATATATAACCTGTAATGATATTAAGACATTTCAATTCATCATCATGTTTGTCCTTCCATATCAAAACATCTGTTTGTTCCTTTATTGATTAAA
>CAKNWW010314922.1:0-17331 GCA_932074435.1 Andricus kollari | reverse complement strand
AAGGTTCATCCACACATCGTGATGTGCATAGAGAGATTAATGCCGCTTTGGAAAACCAGATTTACTATCTCGTCTGGAAAACATCGTGTGATCACTAACAGTATCACCTTTCAGAGAGGTGTGTTTCAGGGCGATACCATGAGCCCTCTCCTCTTTTGCCTCACACTATTACCACTATCTCTCGCACTTCGCCATTCCGAAGGGTACCTCTGCGGCAAACCTGGAAATCGCAAGCATAAAGTCACTCATGTATTTTACATGGATGATCTCAAGATCTATGCTAAAAATCAAGAGAAACTACATCTGGCTCTAGAAATTGTCAAAGAGTATACTCAAGAAATTGAAATGGAGTTCGGGTTAGAAAAATGCGCCAAGGTTTATTTGAAGAAAGGAAAACTTAATGGAATCCCGGAAGACCCTGAGCTCGTCGACAGAAGCGCTATACGACACCTTAGCGCTGGAGAGACCTATACATACCTGGGCGTGCCACAGAGCCGCATTCAGGACGTGACATCTATAAAGGATACTCTCCGATGCAGATACAAACATCTTATTCGACGGATTTGGTCTTCAGAACTGTCGCCGAAGAACAAAGTATCTGCGACGAACATGCTTGCCGTCCCGGTAGTACTCTATTCATTTGGAGTGGTTCCATGGACGAAGGACGAGCTCAGATCCCTCCATATCGGGTCCCGAAAGGTTATGCACATGAACAAAAGCATGCACTTTAAATCTTCTGTTCCGCGACTTTACATGTCACGCCGTTAAGGTGGTCGCGGAATACTAAATCTTGAATGTCTTCACAACAGGATTATTTTGGGTACAGCACATATAGTCGCAAATGGACAGGACCCTCTTCTTAAAATGGTCAGGAAACACGAAGAAGTGGGCAAAGGGGCGTTTCTCTACAAAGCAGCGGAGGAGGCTGCTGAAACACTCGGCCTTGACTTCAATATCAGGGATGAGCAAGGTGCATCAAATCTTATGCATCTCGAGTACTCACGCTTGAAGGCTCAGATTAAGAAAGCACAGGAGAAAAACTTCCGCGAACAGCTCCTCGAGAAGAAGATGCATGGCATCTTCCACAGAAATGTGGAGGATCTGTCGATGTCGTATGAGCTAACGTTTGCTTTCCTTAAATCACCCGGATTGAAGTCGGGCACGGAGGGTTTCATTTTGGCATGCCAAGACAGTGTCATTTCCACTCTAGCATACATTTTGAAATATTTATCGCCACATTTTGAGCCAAGACATTCCCGATGATAGCTGCAGAGCGTGTCATGCACACCCCGAGCATCTAGGACACATACTATCTGGTTGTCAAATTCATGCGGGAACGACCTACATCCAAAGGCACAATGCGGCACTAAGAGTGCTTTATTACCATCTCTGTCACTCTTACGGCATCAGCCCAAATACCGCTCCGCTAAACGCTCCTAGGGAAATAAAATCAATTGTCGAGAATGAGAAGTGTCGGATATACTGGAACTTCATATTCTCGACAATTGTTTCTGTTGCGCACTCGAGACCTGACATAGTCCTTCTTGACTTTGAGAAACGAACCATGTTCGTTATCGAATTTTCGGCACCAGCTGACAAAAACATCATAGCCAAGGAGAATGAAAAGAAAGAGAGGTATAAAGAACTTATAAGGGAACTGCGACGGCTATACCCGGAATATTCCGTTAAGCTAATCGTCTTGATCATCGGTTGCAGCTGAAATTTTAACCGCGATTTCGCTGGGAGCGGGTGCAATTTTTCGGATTAGCATTAATAATTAACGCAGAACGTACATTTATTCAAGCATTATGCTAAACAGATTCAGCTCATCGTAAATAATAAGTTAAACCTGATTCGAAAATATACATACTGCGCAAACAGGATGCGAATCGCATTAACTGCATAAATTGCGTACAATTTTTCATTATTTAAATTTTAAAGCAGTATACACAGTTTATTTAAAGCGTTTATGCGTACTGAAAAATAAAATTCGCAATTATAATATCGCTCTAAAATCCTTCAGTTTTTTTTCGTAAGTCAGTTACTATCTTAACTTATATTTTTTTATTAAAAACTGGAAAAAAATTTCTTTGTACGTGCAGAACAATTACACAATACGCATTTCTGAAGAAATTTTACGCGCTTAAGGGGTTAGGGTCAGTCGCAAGGCCAAAGAAAAGCGATTTTTTAACGAATTTTTGTTGAAAACAGGTTTTATTACTTATTGACAAATGTTCTACAGTTCGAATAATATACATTACAAGAAGTTACAGTAATTTTTTAAGATAAAAATATCGATAAACAAGCAAGTTATAATTAATCTGCCAGAGGTCCAATAAAAGAAATGTGTTTTGCGGTGCGCATCGTAACTCATGACTGGATCATCTGAAACAAAAAAATACAACGGGATTAGTTAAAAAAGGATATTCCCTTGTACTTGAACGAAGAATTAAGTCAAAATTTTAATTTTCAAGAAATTGGCGGATATGCCAACACAAAACTTTTCAATTAAAATAAAAATGTTTTGTTGAAACATCCGCCATTTTCTTGGAAATTAAAATTTTGACTTAATTTTTCGTTCAAGTACAAGGGAATATCGTTTTTTAACTAATCCCGTTGTTTTTTATTTGTTTTTTTTTTATTGGACCTCTGGCAGATTAGCTATAACTTGCTTGTTTATGGATATTTTTATCTTAAAAAATTACTGTAACTTCTTGTAATGTTTATTATTCGAACTGTAGAACATTTGTCAATAAGTAATAAAACCTGTTTTAAAAAAAAATTCGTTAAAAAATCGTTTTTTTTAGTCATGCGACTGACCCTAACCCCTTAATCGAAATCCGCTTTCGAAGTTGCTCTATCAACTCTCGTTTTCGAGGTATTCTAAGCGAGAAAGTTTGAAGAAGCAGGAAAAGTAGAGCCAAAATTAATTGATGAATTATTCGTCTGATAATAGTCATTCAACAATCTTCATTTTCATCGAATCATATTGAAAATAGTTCACATACGGACATGAAATATCCAACAAAACCATATGTAAAAAAATGTTATATAAGACATGCATGATTTTAGCCCTTTTCCATGTCTATAAAGCAGGCCTACAGTTCTACTTTTCAATCTCGAAGGGGTGAAAAGTACTTTTTACTCTCTGGGGGGTAAAAGGTATGCAAATAATAAAACAATATACATCTGTGAGCATAGATTTTTCGATAATCGACACCCTCACCTTAAAAACTGGGGAAATGCAGATTTTTCAGTAATTTGTATTAGGTTACCGTAAATCATCGATAAAATCACCGCAAATTTGCATAAATTACGAAAAATTTGAAAAATTGTGGATGCTCTGAATTTCCGTAAGTTTCCAAAAATTTTAGAATTCAAGTAATTTATTAATTTACGTAAATTTCCGAAATTTTATAAATTATTGGTTTTCGCTTCCCTTGGTTCTTGGACACGCGCGAGCTTTTCACATGTGAGTCGAGCCGCGCTAAGCTGCGAGCCGAGCCTGAAAGAGCTCGTGGACCAATAAAAGCTTGCGGGCCGAAAAAAGTTTGCATACCTAAAAAGCTCTCGTTCCTCGTAGGATTCGTAAAACTTGCACTGCACCACAATAATTGATAGCTTTACTCGATCGTATATTACTGCATTGATTTTGAAAGGAGGCCAATAGGCCTCCTATTAATTAACTTTCTTTCAGTTTCGGGGAACAAAAACTTTTTAACTCAAATGGAAATTAAAAGGTATAATCAATTATTGAAGTATCAATTCCTGTTAATATTAATAATAATTCTCTTAACATGATGGATTTATTTTTCAAGCTTTGTACGCTGACTGAAGTTTCTTTCGGTTCTCAAGCTTTTTTCGGTCTGCAATCTTTTTTTGACCCGCAAGCTGTGTTCGGTCACAAAAAGTTCGGCCAGCGCGAGTCGATATTTTGCACAACTGCACTATATTCATATTAAAATAACAATAAGGTTTCCAAAATTCCTCCAAATGAGCAGAAATAATGCCTGCGTTACAAATAACGCCTAAAATCATCCATTTGTTATAAAAAATATTGTGTGCACCAAGGGGGGGAGAGACTTTTTACGGTTCGTGTATAGCACACCTCCATCCTATGTTAGCACATGGGTGGGAGCGTCTGCGTTTGCGTTCGAGCATGTTTAGGCCTTTATATGCCGAAACGTTAATATCCGTTAAAAAACAAGAGATCGAAAATATGGACGATTGCATCACGCTTATGGATGAGAACATAAAGATTGGTGGTCCGTTCGGAAAAGATTTTTAAAATCATTTCACTGTATTTTAAAAAGATCCCAATACAGGTAATCAACTTGATTTTTGATCATCTAGAACTTTTTAAATTTGTGTCTAATCGAAAAATGTCATGGAGATAATTTGTAAATCTAATAAACTAATGATCTAACTGTTTAAATTGTGGACTGCTCGAAAAATTGTATTAGGGTAATTTCTATAGATATTTATATATATCATTAAGCTATTTCCCTTTCGGCGAGCCTCTAGGGGTAAGCGTGACACTACCCGATTCGGGTAGTGTTTTTTAGGTGGATTTGTAGTAAATGGGCTCACCACACCCACACCGCCAACAGCAACGCAGTAGTATCAGACGGTCACCCATCCAAGTACTAACCCCGCGCCCAGCACCGCTTAACTTCAGTGATCTAACAGGAACTGGTGCTTCCAGCGTGGTATGGCCGTTGGCATATTTATATTATTATATTTGATTTCTAATAAAAATGATGACTGACATTTCCTAATTTGTTATTAAAATAGTTTTTACTATTTTTTGAAAATTTGGCAAATACTGAAAACTATGTAACTTTTATAATGTTTCTTGAATTTAAAAATGTTAAATTCGGGGCAGAAAGTCGAGGCCCCTCACTTCTTTTTATTGCAACTCGCTCAAAAAAGATCTCTAAATTGTTTAATAAAAAGCATCTGAAAGCTTAAAGTCTTCTGAATTCAACGATATAATTGCTCTCAACCTACAAAAGTATTGTCAATTGTTACAGGGCAAAACATCCCAAAAAACAGGGTTTTTCGAAATCCTTTTTCAAGTGTCGACTTTTACCTTTTCCCAGAAAGCTTTCGACTTTGGGAAAAATCTTAAATAATTGAAAGATATTTTTTCAACATTCTTTAGTGCAATACATTTTTCAAAATTAGGAAATATTCTATAATTTGCTTTTTACGAGGATTTATTTACAAATACTTAACATCGAGAACGAATGAATGATGTTGACGATGATGTTGATGTTTGAGATGTCTTACGATAAAATCATTGTTACGCAAGAAATAACATTTTGAATATTTCTGACTTTAATCAGTGTTGGGGCATGGTCCGGCACAGCTGGACATGTAGTTAGAAAAAAGGACCCTTTCAATGACAATGGTAACTCCAGAAGCAAGCCGACTCTGTTACTATTGTAATCGAAAATGTACTTTTTTTCTAACTAGTTGTCCTGCTGTGTCGGCCCACACGCCAACTCTGATTAAATTCATCAATATTTAAAATGACATTTCTTGTGTAACAATAATTTTATCAGAAATTCAATTATCGCACTGCACACGCATTACAAACCTGCAAATTTGAAGCGATTAAACGGATTCTTGTCTCCATTCGTTCTCAAGATAAAGTTTTGTAAATAAATCCCCGTAAAATGTAAATTATTAAATATTTCGGAATTTTGAATTAAAGAATCTTGAAAGAATATCTGTGATTTTTTTCAAATTTTTCCTAACGTCGACCGATTTCTGGGACCAGATTAAAGTCGACGCTTGAAAAATGTGACCGAAAACCCCTGTTTTCTTGGATGTTTTGCTCTCTAATTATTGATAAAATGTTTTTAGGATGAAAGTCATCATATCGCTTGATTCGGGAGACTTCAAGCCTTCAGATGTTTTTTATCAAACAATTCAGAGATTTTTTTTAACAAGTTGCAAACTTGCTCTTTTGGCCCCGACTTAAGGAGAATTTGCAAGTTTTTTTGTCATCTACCAGATGATCTAAAAAAAATTTGAAACTCCAAAAAATTTTGTTTTATATTTTTAAAATGCTCTATATTTGTATTTTTCTTGAATTAATTTGGATAATGAACTTGAACTTCTTTTTGAGACCCTTAAAATGTTTATAACAGGTTGATTCGATTAATGAAATCCTTCAAAAGTTAGCGTTCCATTACACTCTCATGAAGGAAAATGTAAAAATGAATTTTAACCAAATTTAACAAAAAGAATTCTAGAAAATGAAAATAACGTTGACCCTTAGTTCCTCTTCCAAAATGCATTGAAATCAAATTTAATTATGAATATCTACAACATTTTTGTCTTATTAGAAATATTTTAATAATACATTTAGGATATTTTAGATATATATGTACAAGACATATTAGTATATTAGAAGAAACTAAGAAGAAAACAGAACGTCTTATCTCATTCGGTAACGTGATATTTTTTCATTGAAGAGTGAATACCCTAATCAGTATCGGTCAGAGTGCCGGAAATGTATAGGGAAAGAATGAAAGAAAACAGAAAAGGGTACAAAAAACGATGGTGTTGCTGAGAAAGAGAAATTCGACATGGGATGCTTGAAACATCTCCAAGCTGGATTGGATATGTATAGGAAGAGTCACGTCCCTCTCAGTGTCTGTCCGTCACGTATGCATATCTTGGGACACCCCGATGAAACTGCCCTTGCTTCCCGTGGGAGCGAAGCCGGACGTACGTGGTCAACGTGGGCCAAACTGTCGGCGAAGTTACGTAAAATAGTTAGCGACACTTCTACGGGTCGCGCTACCTCTCGCTTCCATCTCTGGTCTCCTACCTCCTATTCCACCTCTTGCTCTTGGCTTCCTCCTTCCTCTTGCCTTTCTTCATTTCTCTTTCTCCTTTCATCCCATCCGCTTCTAGGAGTGTCTCCCCACTCTCTGTCAGTTTTGAAACGAGTAGAGAGCGCACAGTAGTCACATGTACGAATGGTCAGACTCAGAATGAAGACCCGCGAGTAAAAGATGGGATGAGGGATACCATAGGGGGTACAGCATTCTGTCCATCCGTCACTGATATATAGGCATTCCAGGAACCCCAACTCTGATATACAACTCGTACGTGATAGATACGCACCAGATATATACATGTATATTTGTATATTACAACACAATTTTACCCCTGTTTTTCCTCTATCGGTTCCATATCACGCATCTATCTAATCTTATATAAAACCCGAAGAAATGGCATTTGCATCCAGAAACAAAACTGCTCTTCTGCACAATTTTTGTTTTCAACTGAAGTAGGTATACGTTTTTTTAGTAGTATCAAAGGCCCTCATTTTGATACCTTGTTGGTCCTGCAAAAGGACCGAGAATTTATACGTAGACAGGGAATTTTGCTTAATTATCAAGAAACTTTCCATTTTTCTCTTTGTTTCGCTTAAATACGAACTGAATTAATAGAAGTGACCCAATACGAAAATCCAACTTTTGTTGGTTAAAGGTTAATTCCTTTTCGTTAAAAATTCAACTATTATGTTGACAATTTATTGATTTATTATTCATCTTTTATATTAGAAAAGACAACTGTTTGGTTACAAATGCAACTGTTTATCCTTAAAATTGAATTTTTTATTGTTCGAAAATTTGACCATTTTGTGGACGATTCGTTTTTATAGGTTAAAAATTCAACTATTTTGTTAAAGACATATTTTTTAGTTGAAAATTCAACTGTTTTTTGAACAAACGTATAATATTTTATACATATATTTTATCCGTACAATATTTAGTTATGATAATTGAACATTCTGGATAGAAAATTCGCCTCTTCGGATTGAAAATTCATCTTTTATGGTAGAAAAGTAATCTTTTTTCATGGAAAATTAATCTTTCTTGGCTGAAAGTGATTTTTTTTGTTGAAAATTGAACTATATTCTCAAAAATTCAACTTTTTCGAATGCAAGCTCAACTGTTTGGTTAGAAATTTAACATTAATATTGCAAATTCATTTTTTTCATTAAAAGTTTAACTAATTGGTTGTAAGTGCCACTGTTTAATTGCAAATAAATTTTTTTTTGAGCATTCAACTATTTGGTTCAATGTTCATTTTTTTTGGTTAAAAATATAACTATTTTTTCAAAATGCCATATATTTCAACTTGAAATTTTAGGATTTTCAAGCATTTCTTATTGAATTAAATACCGTACCTATGTATTAATTTTATTTACGCGAATTTATTGTCCCATTTTCGCGAAAAATCATCCTATTTCCCCTGTTTTGAGAAAATTTTGAGTTGTAAAGTCTGCAATTATCAAGAAGTACTTTCATTCGTATGACTGAGAAGCAATTTAAAACAGCCAGAATTGTTTGCGAAGATAAAGATGGCGATATTAAGTTTGTATTAATAAAGTTTGGTGAAATTGATACTTTATCATTTGGAATGTTTCATTATGAGATAATGTTTTTTTGAAGCTTTTAAAATTAAACCTATTGAGAGTAGAAGGTTTTCATGATATAACTTGTTCATTATTAAACGATGAAATAAAAAGTTTTCGAATTAAAGTTTTTTAAGGCTTTGATTTTAAAAGTGTAAAACCAGAAGAGTTCAATATTGGCTGCTTTAATTTACAGTTTAGTTTTGATTACTTGAAATGAATTTTTTTTAGCTTTAACAGTTTAAAATTTCTAATTTGAATGATCAAGGTAAATTTTTGCATACCGGTAAACACCGGGATACCCGGGTAGAAACTGCCGCTTTATGACTAAACTAAATATTGGCTCTTATGAGGCCGCATCCAGATTTTCTAGCTAAAAAAATCTAGGCTTTCCCTCTGCTGGCCCTTCAACAGGTTATTGTCGTATGCGATTTGTCTTAAAGATTGTCTTGATGTCTTAAAGTTTCTGACAAGCACATTTTATTTGAAATGAAAAATGGAAGCAATTGTAAATTTTAAATAAATACAAAATTTTTAATGCACATTAATGATTTTAACATATACAGTAATAATATAATAGAAAATAGGAAATCTAGATAGGGCCTGTTAAGAACCAAGTTTCAATTTCTACCCGGGAATGACCAGGAATTTTTTCTTGTGATAAAAGTGGCCACCTTTTCCTACCAATGAAGTAACATGTTTGTTAGAAAAAAAAAGTATTTTGAATGTTTCGCTTGGAAAATTGACCCAGTATTCAACTGAAGAAAAATTCTCAGGGGGTTAGTTATAGAAGCATTCATACATTTACGTAATGGAAAGATATCACGTGCATTTTGCAGTAAATGTGAATGGTGAGAACGTGACATGGACCGTCGCCTCGAAAGTTCAGTGGAGTGGCAGCTTCTTGCGCTAAATGTTCTCCAAGAGGCACTTCCGGCAACCGTCAACTCGACATCGCCCAGACGTGGCTCCACGTTCAACTTCCGATTTCCGGCGGCGGATGCTTCTATGACCCAGGAAAATCATCACTTGCCAAGAGAAAGATAACTCCTGCCATGTATTCTATTATTCGAAGTGTCCTTCCAAGAGAAAACCTTTCTCTTTCACTAAAATACTATCAATGAATGCAATATATTACTATCGAGGTAAAGTTTTTTGGTTCTAAATCAAATGGAAGCAAGAGTATTGGCTAACGATGAGCCAGAAATAATTGCTATTTCATCAAAGGGGTGTCCTCATGGTGTCTTGAAGCACTCTTCTCTATCTCTCCTCTTGAATCGAATCTGGTTTATCCTATCTTTCTCATTTGGACTCACTAACTGATTCTCTCTCGCTCGATTTCTCATCTTGGTTTCTCATAGACTCCCGCAGACTCGTGGAACGCCTAGAGCAACCTGATTCCAGGCACCGAGAGGAACTTGGCTCCCACGAAGCAGTACAACCATTTTATTCCATTGAATATAGCGAAACTTACTTGGCCAAGCATTGCAGCACTATACCCAGGAACCACCGACCTCTCCAACACCAAACCTAGAATATACATCAAGTTCCAATGTATGTGCGTTGTACGTATGGTTTCGCTACATCTACTTCCTTCAAAACCGCCTCCTTCAGGGCCCAAGGCTCGGGCTTGACTAGAAACCGTGAAGGTGGTTGCAGCAATGGACTAATCTACATGTTGTCGAGAAAGGTTTGGATCCCTTGAGGCAAAATCTCGTCGATTCAAACCATTTCTGCTAGATTGGACTAACGCTACGATGGGGATATTATTGTACGAAATCCGTTATTGTATAGAATCTGTTATTTTATTAACTACCTGACATGACTGAGAGCTTTGCCGATCGAGATATGAAACAAATCTCTTTATTTGTACATATACTTTAATCATTACGATTTTGCTACAACTTTCCTAGTTTTCCTAAGGTTTTTGAACGAGTAATCGCGTTTCGAAGTCAGGTGTGATTTTTAATAGTAGTCATGCTAGTCGAAACGACAATTTCCATCGGTAGTGTGCATATGCGTTTTCAAGTGATTAAACGTATTCTCTGACGTATTTACCTAACCCCTTACACTTGAATAAAATACTTGCGTAAATCCAGTACAATATAACAATACATGATTGGAAACGTGTCTTCCTTTGATCTTATGTCTCTATCCAATAAAAATTCAAAAACAAAATTTATAAAAATGTTACCCGCTGAAATATTCTTTATATGTTTTTAGTACGCTACATCTTGGTGTGTTATTTTTCGTCCAAAGACTACCGACTGTCTAGCAACGAGCTTGCCAAGTTTTGCCATTAAACGCGCTTAAAACTTTGTTCGGAACACTTTCATTCGCGTTCACCCGCGACCATGAAATAAGCGATCGGAATGCCAAATATTTTCATCCACGTTTAGGCTATCTTTCGAGTGGCATCTACGCCATATTTTATCGCCCTCAATAGCATTAATATTTACAATAGATAGCTTCGAAAAAGAATATTGAAGCCAAATATTATAAAAGAAAGAATATAGAAGGGAAAAGCTTTAAAAATTAATATATCTCAAAATCTTATTAACAATATGTGCAATGCAGTGTACCTAGTAGAAAATTGAGACATGGGATTATAACTTTCAGATATCGGAATTTCGCAACATGTTCACTTTCACTTGAAGCAAAACTCTCTCTAACTCTGGAAAGCTACCACAAAAGTTGTCTGGTTAAAGTTGGAAGACACTGATTAATATAGAACAGTTGCCTCAAAATTGTAAACTGTTTTATCATAGCACATGTTTTTAAAATTAATTATTTACTGATTTCTTTCTTTTCTTCTTCTATAACTTTTAAGAGATCTTTATTTAACTATAATTTGGTTTACATTAAAGGTATGATGTATGTAAAGACTAAATTCTCGGTGGACACTGGTAATTATTGTTGAAAGGAAGGTCTGAGGAGTATCTGGTCATACGACTACACCATTTCAGGTCCTAACATGGCAAGGCACTCAAGCTCGGTCATCTTTTAACTCACATGCCACGGGCACGGGTCAGGGTAAATGAGAGGGTCACTACCTCGTTTCCTCCAAGTTACCTTTCCCTACAACTCAGGAATTATCCAAGTACTTTCCTGGTTAAGCTAAGCAAATTATAAGTTCACTGAAACTCATTTAACTTGAAAAACTGATAGATCAATATTTGTTAAATTCATTATTTTAAACTAGATCTTACCAAAATTTCTCAACATATTAAATTCAATGTTTAGAGTGAGAACCCAAATATTATTCAATTAAAGAAAAATGGGTTTGATCCGAATATTGATAACTTGAATTTACCAGATTGCAAGATTTTCGAGTTTTTTTATTGAAAAAGTTTGATGAAAGAGAAAAATCGGGCTATAAGTAGATTTCGACTTTTTGTGATAAAAATGAGAGAAAATCTTTAAAAAGTTTATGTTTCAGCATGAATCGTTTGTAAAGTACTTGTACCTTATTTACGTAAAGTTAATAATTTAATAATTAATGCCTATTCAAGGTGACCTATTGTGTTGGAAATCTGTTGCGATTATTTAAATTGTCCCGAATTCTTTTGAATACACTAAAGTCAATAAAAATTAAACTTGAATTCCCTTGAATCTTCTTAAATTTTCTTGAATTTAGTTAATTTTTATTAATTTCACTAGATTTCCCTTAAAAACGATTAAAAATCCATGATCAAGCAAATTTGTAAATATAAAGTTGAAAAAATTGTTTGAACAATAATTAATCAATATCAATTTCGAATTGAAAGCGTTAGAAATTATAAAAAAATAAACTGAACGATTCTGAATTGAAAACGTCTTAATTCAAACCATTTTATATCAGGTAAAATTAAAAAAAAAAGCACAATACTTCGAATGGAATTTAACTTGTCACATTTGTAAATAAAAGTGTTTAAAATTGGATAATTTGAAATTGGAGGTGTTTGGTATCATTTCTAATTGAAAATTGCACCATTTTATTTTGAATTGAAGAATTCATCTTTTAACATGCAAAGGGAATGAAACTGTATCATTTTTAATTAAAGCATGCAAAATTGAATAATTTAAAGTTGAAAACTTTTGAATTTAAATAATTTTTAATTCGAAGAAATTAAAATTTAAAACAAAATTGAATGTTTTAAAGTTAAAGTTACTAAAAGTCTAGAACTTAAAGGTGTTATTCGCCAAAAATTGTGATATTAAAACTTTTTTATTCTCAAACTCATACAAATTTTAATTATTTTTAGACAATTTAAAACTAAAGAAATCATTCAATGGCGGAGGTATCAATTTTAAATAATTTAATTTTTATCAATTTTGATTTTAAACAACACAATTTTTAACTTTTTATTTTCAAATCGTTTAATTCTTAACACTTCATTTAGTATTATTTTGCATTCATGAAATTTTCCAATTAAATTAGAAATTGCTTTTTTTAATTTGACTGTGAAATTTTCAATACTTTGAAACATTTTCAAATAAAAAATAATACAATTTGCAATCTCTGGTTGTAAAGTCTTCTTATTTTTTTAGTCTTTAATGTTAGAATTTATTATCCTAATTGTTCATTTTTTTAAATTAGAAATCCTCTATACTTGAAATTGTACAACTATAAGGTCTTTCATTATTATATTCTATGATTTCAAATAATTAAAAAAATCAAACCATTTTGTATGTTGAAAATTCAAATCAAAGAACTTAGAATATTTAAATATAATTATTAAATTATCAAGGCTTTTAATATAAAATTTTGCAATTCTGAAACTTTTAATAGTGAAATTGTCCTGAATTTTTTTTAGATTTGAATTTGAAACTACAACATTGTGAAATATAACATTTTTAATTCGGAGCTTAAACTAATTAAGAATTTTCAAACCAAAGATTGAAGCTAAAACAAACTTTAGTTTCAAATCCTCAAAAATTCCACTGTTACTTAATTGCGCAAGCAAAATTATAATTTTAAATCAAAATTATAGAAATCACCAGTTTTCTAATTGAAAAATTTCAAAGTAATGAATTCAAGCTTGAAGCGTTAAAAATTAAACAATTCAAAATTTCCTATAAAAATGGAAGAATCCTCAAATTAGGATCTTCAAACTAAGTCGTACGAATAACTAATTTTCAAAATGTGCATCATAATTTAAAAAATGCAATAGTCTTTGTCTGAAGAGCAAAGTTAATATCTTGAAAAACAACGATACAGCCTTTTTATATAAGGGGAACGACTTCATGATGAAGAAAATTTTCTTAGATGTTGAACTGAGGGCGCAGTCCCATGGATGTAGATTAGTAGAATAGTGGAACAGTTTTTACCAATGAGGTGCCTACACAAGCTCAAGCAGTCACCTCATTGGTCAAAACTGTTCCACTATTCTACTAATCTACCTCCATGGGACTACGCCTTGATGCATTCTAACAAACTTTCACATTGACATGGAAGAAAAATTCGCCAGACAATAAACGCGCGAAAAGCGAGCAGAAACATAGGAGCTTCAATGTGGACAAGATCAATGAATGAGAAGTAAATTAGTAAATATAATTAATTAGAGTTCTTTTAAATACGTTTGAATCCGATGAACGGAATTCAATTATAACGATTCGCTTTGAAGAAACATACATTTTCTAATTGTTAACTTTACAGAAATTGATGGGTCTTGTGGCATGTATCCTGCAAAATGAAATTAAACTATGTATCGCTTTTAGTTTTAAAAATATTCTACATGCGCTTATAGCTCCCTTTTAGATTTTGAACAATTACTCACAATATCGCAAAAACCTGTCGTATAGTCAAAAAATGAAATTTAATTTAAATTCAGCAGGAAGTAACCTACTACGAAAACTACATGTTCCATTTCATGGAGACGTTATAAGTCACACTTTGTGGACAATAAGTTTGATTATAATATTATTTTTAATGATTTTTAATATGACATTAAAACTGTTTTCATTGCTCTAGACAATATCAAACCCCAAATGTAAGTTCGACATTTCGAAACTTCAGAACTAATTATTTTATGTTCCTAATTTTAATAAATAAATGTTGAAAATAAGTATTTCTCTTTGTTAAAGACAATAAGGAGAGGAAATTTCCAAACAAAATATTCGAGAAGTCGTTCATCTTCAAAAACGCCTGAAATTCGTATTAAGCGAAGGGCAGATTGTTCCAGAAAGGATTCTCGCTGACTCGACGCCAACGGTAATATCCTTATCGCGGAGTGGAGCAAACAAAGTTTGAATTCAGTTCTGGGAACTGGACATTCTTTTTCAATATGGTCGAGAATATAAAAAATCTTGTTTCATTCCTAATTCTAAATTAATATCCCATAAAAATAGTTTCATATTCCCATTTAGGCCTCAAAAATTTGGTTTCAGTTTTTTAAAAGCCTATTGAGTAAACAAAGTACCTAATTTTATTTCACTTTTACCCCACTTTAGCTTTGTCCAGTATACTCTCAACTGAGTCGGAACTTTCTTTTGTATAATTAGGGTTATTGCGGTGAAGGGTTGCAAGGGTTAAGTCGAGGGTGCCTCAAAGGATTATTGTGTTGTGGGAAAACGTGAAAGAGTCCTTTTCACGCCATTCAAGCAGCATTAAAAGTGCCTTACCGGTGAGTTCTTTTCTCCATTACAAATCTCGGATGTTTCAATTCAGTTACGTTCAAAAAATTATGTTTAAAATCAAATTGTGATAGACAAACTAAATTTGGATCAATTTTAGCATGTTCCTATTTAAAAATACGCTAAAATTTGACTGGTGGTCTTATATTTATTTTATTCACATCTAATATATTGAAATTTTTATTCTATGTATTGCATAATGGGAAAAATAAATTATTTTGAAATAGATATTTGAGCATGTGAATTATAATTTTTGGATTTTTCTTCGGAAAGAACGAAATCTAAAAAGACGGAAGAGTAACGAACCATAACCTCGCCAACCCATCGCCCCTTTCTTTCTACCCTTCTGAATTTCTACCATTCCACGCGGTCCAGTTCGCGAAAACAAGCCGTTTAAAGACGGCGAAAACAAATAAGGCAATAAACCGTGCTGTTCGGGCTATTAAATCGTCGTTAAATTGCGACTGCGACATCAAGCGAGAGAAAATCGTTAATAGCAAAGTCGTTTGCAACGATGTGGTAGTAAACGATGAAACCAAGATGAAGGAACCGAAATAGTGGCGTGAAATGCAATCTTACCGAGTGCTAATAATCGGCCGGTAATTCAAAGGAATTGTCCTAACAGCAAATTTTTACGATGGAATCTATTCAAGTATTTGATAAAGTAACAGTGCATAATAAAGGACAAAATATCATAGAATCTAAATAGATACGTAAGATCTTACTTAAATTTTAAGATGAGGCACATCTAAAAATGTATTGGTAAATTTCCACTATAGAACACAATCCATTAACACTAGAAGTACCGGCATTTTCTGATGATCTTTGAATGATTTCTGAACGATTTTTTTTTGTTTAAGTGCCTATCCAATATTTTCCAGAAAATTGTCAAATACTCATATTTATAAATAAAGTGATCAATTGACCCCGCTCGGTACTTCTAGTGTTAATACCAATATGTAATCAATTTGATCCCAACATTTTTGAAATATTAATATATTATAATTTTTCATTTGGTCAGCAAAATGAGCATCAGAATGATCCGAGCTTCAAAATTAATTGTCATGAATTTCCATGAGTATCAACTGTCTAGTATCAGTTTTTATGCCACATCAAAATCATGACCATATCTACATGCACATTGAAATATGAAAAATTAGCTTCCGAAGAAATTTCCTACTTTTTTTTAAGAAAAATTATTAAGTTTGGACGAATATTTGAACTACGCTAATCTAAAGAAACATTTTTTGAAGGTAAAAAAATAATTTCCAGAGCCATAGAGGTTTGTAGTCCAATATAGGAAAATTTGAATTTTTCTCCCATCCAGAGGTTCAAAATTTTCTAAAACATTTCTTGTTGATCCAAGGAAATTTTAAATCTTCGAAAAGTGGGAGAAGGAACTAGGTAAATTTATAGAAACATTTTCAGAAAGAAAAAAAAAAATTTCCTGCATTGAATATAAACGAATATTCAATGCAGGAAGATATCAATTCTTTAACTGAAGATTTAACTATTCCAGTTGAAGATTTATAATTTCAATTGAAATTTTCTCCCTTTTTGGTTGAAAAGTACACACTACAAAAAAATAACTGGATCCCAGGAAATAAAATTCTTTTCTTTGAACCAAGGATTTGATTACTTCTGAAGTAATGCCTGGAGTAAAAAAATGATTCCTTTGCTGATATTTCTTTATTGTAGAGAAATATTTCTTTGCAATAGATGTCAAAATTATTAAGCCGAAGAAAAGATTCCTTAGGAGCCGAGAACCTAATTTCATGACATCTGTTTTTCAGACCCTGGACATATTTCCTCATTTCAATAATATCGATTCGTTGAATTGATAAATACGTATTTAAATTAAGTAACTCATCCATGTTTGAATCAAGTAATTTATGTTTCTTTGAGTGAAAAAAAAAATGTTTTCAAATCCGTTGCTAAGAGTTGACACGATTATTGCAAGTAAATAGTGATATGTGCATTTAAAAAATATTTTTAAAAATTACTCTCTAAATCTGAATTAGTAGAAAACTACTAATTGGTAGTAGTTTTCTACTAATTCAAATAGTGCCGATTCGCTTACTAGTAATTAGTAAAAATCTACTATTTCAATGAGTAAGAATAACTGACTAAATGAATTAGTAACTATATCTACTAAAGGAATTGGTAATACTATACTACTAAATGAATTGGTAAATTTATATTGCTGGTTACTATTTTGAACGGTAGTATCAAGTAAATTAAAAAATGTATTTTAACATGAAGAGAATTTTATT
>CAKNWW010314921.1:0-10319 GCA_932074435.1 Andricus kollari | reverse complement strand
GAACACATTTTACCACTGCGCACAAACTATACCTTTTTCGTTGAAATTACTTTTCGATTAAATCGAGTTTCATTGGTTCGCATACCTACCGTTCAGTGCCTGCTACCAATTCCATGATCCAACAAAGAATGGTCTTGCCACGCACAACCTACGGACCATTTGATTAGTTCCCTTTTTTTTTAGATGCGCGTGGCGAGACCATACTTTGTTGGATCATGGAATTGCAAGCACGCAGTGAACTTGTTAAGGGAATGAACAAAGTTGAAAATAGTCCGAAATTGTTGCCGTGGTACTCAATTTGAGCGCTTTGTAAGGATAAGAAGGCTTTAAAATGGCAAATCGAACACATTCCACAATTGATGTGTTGGAAGAGAATTCGGAATCGGAAATAGGCTACACAAAGGTGTTTCATCATGAAAATTCCCATAATGGTTTTCTTTTGCTAATGATTGTTTATGCTTTACATGAAAGTTCAAATAGTTCACTAATAAATCGGCAAGTCGCCTATACTTTATAATGTTCAGACGATATTATTATAAATTATGGCCAATTAGGGCCAGTCATTTTCGGCTGTCGTTCTTCCTGTCGTTTTCCTGTGGTCGAGAAAAAACGGCAGGTAAAAAATGACAGGCCTGACATTTTTTTCCTGTCATATCCCTTCAAGAAATAATTAATTGAAAACAATTCAAAACGATAGAAAGAAATTTGAATTGTTTCTAATCGTGTTTCTTAATCGTGTGTGCACGATTGGAAACGATTGAGTGTTGCAAAGTTTCAATCGTTCCCAATAGTTCCCAATCGGGCCAATCTGTAGTAGAGTTTTGAGTTTATGAAAACTTGTCATAATTTTCAGTAGGTTCTTCATTTTCTTCAAAATTTTCCTGAACCAGCTGTAACTAACATCATGAAAGCTAAATCAAAACTCGGTATAGGGTTGCAGAAATAGGTTTCTGATCAAAGAAAATCGAAGAAACGATTAGCGTTGAGGAAGAAGGTAGACGTCGGGTAAGAGCGCCTCGTACTGTATAATCTGGGATCCGAAGAGGAGAGTGAGCATCCATTTTAGGTCTGTAAGATTTGATGAGTGATTCTTGTGCAGAATGTTCTCCTGATTCCGAATATATCAGGTGCACATGGTAAATTCCCGGTCGTTTTGTTGTTATTTTACATTTTCTGTGTTTAAATAAAAAATGCCATATCTCGGAAAGTTATGAAAGTTTTAAAAATATTTTTTCATAATCATTTGAAGAAGTGTGATATGCTCAAATTTTATGGATGGTGTCTGTTGATTTAATTGATATTTATCGAGAAAAACAATAAAATAGCGTTTTAATGAAAAACCATTTATACAGTGTATTTTTTATTATTTCGTGATTCTTTTTTGTAATCATATAATACTCGCCGAGACGAAGACAATTTCTTTTAAAATGTTTTCAATTGAACTTTTAGTTTATTTTTTACAAAATTCAAAATAAATACAAACTTTTCACGTCTGTGTACGCCTGTGTGCGAGGGTTAGTGACAGCGGGCGTTTGGAAACTGCAGGCTTGAAACCTCGACTAACGAAACGACTGGGAATTTTCTATGTGCACCCGATATATTCGGAATCAGGAGAACATTCTGCACAAGAATCAATCATCAAATCTTACGGACCTAAAATGGATGCTCAAGTGAACTCAAATGATCCCATACTACTACCTCTATCCTCAAAAGTTGGTGGTCTTTTCCCATTGATTCCAATTTTCGCTGGACTCTGTGCACTTGGAGCTCTTGCAGGTGGAGTAGGTTATGTAGCGAAAGGTGTAAATGATTCCAATGCAGCTAAACAGCAACTTACAGAGATTGGACGTAATGTAGCTCTTGGAAAACGAATACACTTGAAACCCTATCGACAAGGATTGGGCCTTCATTTTAAGCCTAATCCTCAAGGTCTAGGAATAAAAAAAAGTGTATTAAAAAAATTGCAAAAAACCACAACGGGCATTAACCGATTTTGATCTGCTCAATTATGCTCAGACTGTAAAAATTCCTCATTTTTGCGGAGTTTTTATGCGAAGTGAATTACCTGCTAGAAGACCTCGTAAAAAAGGAGCTGCCATTGTAAACCTTGACGAAAAAGACGGTCCTGGTACACATTGGGTAGCATAGAAGAAAAATGGTGATTAAATATGGAACTTTGACAGTTTTGGTAACCTTCAACCACCCTAAAGATTAAATATACTACTACACATATAATTCAATTCCTAACGTGGATTTGGGAAACATCTCTGATGAATGGGGAATTTTCTATTGTAACAGCACCTGCTAACGGTCATGCTATTGAGAAATATGTGCAAAAGAATTTGGAAAATAATGGTATTATATTACATATCAAGCCTAACAACAATACGTTGCGTAGTGAAATCAAGAGGAATCGTGAAGTTAATTTATAAAAGAAAAATTCTACTGGTCAAGTGTTGGGATTTATATAACATATTATTGAAGCTAATAAGACTCATATGTATGATCTACCAGTAGCCACTCTTCAGATCAATGTTCTCAGAGTAGAGTGTGATATCACAGCTGGAGCATATATCAACAGTCGTAGAGTGCACACAATTCATTAATTCTTCCCGATCGCTATTCGTCTCCGCATCGTCGATGAAGACGGAGACTCGGTAAATTTTCGAGGAGAAACTATAACTATTCGATTATACATTAAAGCAACGTAATGGGTATTGTTTATAATCACAAGGTTGGTGGGGGTTATATAAACAGCCTTCCATGCAAGAAAGCAGTCAGTCCTGAATCATTTCGCAAAAGATTAACATCTCAGAACTTACTCTTCATGAAGCAACTTGGACTCAGAGTTTCACAAGAAAGGAAAAGAAGAAAAACAAGAACAGACGAACATCAATTTATATATATTTTTGGTTTGTTACTGCTACAAAGATGGAAGAGATATTGAACATTTCAACTCCAGTTAGTTATGATGAATCGATAGCACACTATGAAGTTCATGCTCATCAACCTCATGCTTCATCATCATTTAATAACAGTGACGTGATTCGAATTCCAGTGCAGCACCAGGATTTACGCATTCTTCCAAGTAAAAGTTCATTACATATATTTGGAAGACTGGTTAAATATGATGGATCTGCAGTTGCAGTATGTATGAATCTAGTTGGTAATGCCATCTGCTTTTTATTTGATGAAATTTACTATGAACTCAATCGCATTGAGATTGACCGATGCGAAAGTGTTGGCCGTACCAGAACTATGAAGGGTTACATTTCTCTAACTCCTAACCAGCATAATTCTTCTGAGAATGACGGTTGGCTTGATGTAGATTTGAAAGCCAGAATAACAAATATAGCTGGATACTTTGATGTAACAATACAACTCACCATGATGCTTGGATTCGTTGAAGATTATCGAAAAGTTATTATCAATGCTAAACATGAACTTACCTAAACAAGATCACGCACATACATTAATGCTGTTATTCAACCTAAAGTAGAAGACACTGCAAAATTTAAAATTCAACTGCAAAAAGTTGAATGGATATTTCCCTATTTATTACCAGCATATCGTGAGAAGATTACATTAATAAAGTATATTGAAAAGGATTAACTTATATCAATAAGTTTTCGGTCCTGGGAAATGTATGTGTATCCTTGAATTCCAGCCATTAAAAAAAATCTATAGCAGGTGAAGACTTCAACGCAATTAGAGTAACCAGGATATGTTACATTAGGATTCTAATTTCTTCGACCACTTTAGTATTACCAGCGTGAAATTCTTTTTGGATTCTCAATATTACCCATATGGTGATTTTAATTTAGACTTTGAACAAAATCAGTTTGCTTTATTGTATGAAATGTATGCTCATTTTCAAACTTCACACTATTTAAAAGATCTAGAACCTTTACTAAAAAAGAGTATTTTTATGCAATATACCCCACTCATTGTTATTGATTATTCAAAACAAAATGAGTTTCTAAAATAAGCATCAGTAGATGTACTTTTAGAATTTGAATCCAGCACAAATTTTCCGACTAATACAGCGGCCTATTGCTTCATTATACATGACCGTACAATTCAGTATACGCTAATCAGTGGTGGAGTGAAAAAACGAATATAAAATTATTTCGGGGGCAGGGGTAAAAGTTAGGTATAAAAGAGCTGTCTCCAACTAAAAAAATCATTTCCAGGCGAGATGGTGTTCATTGTGGATGCCCAGGGCTTCAAGAGATCTCTTACAACGACTTCGTTTTCAAGGAGTTGGCTATACTCCTTCTCGAGCAAGATTCTCAACTTATCATCTTTCTTTTCGAAACACCTTGCACCGGGAGTTTATTACCTGGTAGATAAGAAAGTGAAAATCTTTGGCTGACACGTAATAACCATAGAATTAACTGGTGTTCTGGTGATGTACCCTACGAGGAATTAAGACCTATTCTTTGAGATATATTGGCAGGTGCACGTGTAGTTTACGTGAAAGGCCTTATCCTTGCATGCGGGGCTCTAAAAGGATGGACAAACCCTTTTCCCTAGCTGCTCGTGGGAACAACAATGATAATGCCAAACATAGTTGTAGTAAGTGTGGTTCAAAACAAGTGAACGCACAAGGCTCCCGACAATAGGTCGGACAACAATGCCGACTATCCTAGAGTTGGGAGAGCCAATCAAGATGGAGTTGATGCGATGGACCGGTGGAATCTCAATACTTTTGGGTGGACGGATCGACTCAATGTCGACCTGCTAAAGTGCTACGATACCAATATTGCCTCTGAACTAGAAGGTTACATGGCACGACTGCATGCTCTGTGGTGCGAGATACACTCAAAGCTCTCAGACACTGACACCAACTGCGGGCAGGCATTCAATAGAGGAAGAGCGATGCTTCAGGACCCGGAGAAACATCAACATCCAGGTTTTTTTAAAGCCCAAAGATCTGGCTGAACTGGATAAAGAGATACGTGGAGATTTTTACGAAGAATCCGACCTCTGGACTATCAATTGTGGTGTGTATAATGCAGCGAGAGCTTTGGAGGATGCAAACAGTAAAACAAAACCAACAACTGATCATAAAGCCAATAGGCGAATGCATCAACTCACCACAAAGATAGGCTGGGCAAGACTGCACGCGTCCCGCTAGACGCTAGGAACCTAGACGTTAGGAGAAGTCTAGACTGGATGGAGAAATGGGTCAGAGAAACCAACAGAATCTGGCCCGCATTTTCACCTTATATCTAAAGTCGGAAGAGCCTATTCCGGAGTGGTTGGTGTAAGGGTGCACAGTACTCCTTCCAAAGATGGGCAACTTAGCTGACGCGGCTCAAAAAAAGGCGCAGCAGGATGTCGGGAGAACCTGCTCATCTATAGATGTGTCTGTAAAGACACAGCATCCTACCAGCGCTTCCTATTGGTGGCCGGGATTGATTACCGGAAAGCTTTCGATTCAACCTCCCATAGACTTATCATCTGCCTGGTGGAAAGCTTAAAGGTTTATCTGCACATCGTGAGGTGCATAGACGGATTGATGCCACTTTGGAAAACCAGATTTACTATCATAACTGGAAAACATCGTGTGACAACTAACACCGTCGCCTTTAAGAGAGCTGTCTTTTGAGGGCGACATCATGAGCCCACTTTTCTTTTGCCTCACATTATAGCCTCTATCTCTTGCACTTCGCAATTCCGAAGGGTACTTCTGCGGTAAAACTGAAAATTGAAAAAATAAGGTCACTCATGTATTTTACATGGATGAACTTAAGATCTATGCTAAAAATAAAGAGGAACTACACCTAGCACTAGGGATTGTCGAGAAATACACTTAGGAGATTGGAAGGGAATTTGGGTAGGAAAAATGCGCCAAGGTTTATTCGAAGCGAGGAAAACTTAATGGTATCCCCGAAGAGCCCGAACTCGTCGACAGGAGGACTATACGACACCTTGGCGCTGGAGAGACCTATACATACCTGGGCGCGCCACAAAGCCGTATTCAGGACGTGACATCTATAAAGAATAGTCTTCGAAGTAGATACAAACGTCTCATCCGGCAGATTTGATCTTCGGAACTATCGGCGGAGAATGAAGTATCTGCAACGAAAATGCTTGCCGTCCCGGTAATACTCTATTCATTTGGAGTGGTTCCATGGACAAAGGACGAGCTCAGATCCCTTGATATCGGGCCACGAAAGGTTATGCATATGAACAAAAGCATGCACCGTAAGTCTTCCGTTACGCGACCCTACATCTCGCGCTGTTAAGTCGGTCACGGAATATTGAATCTTGAATGTCCTCACAACAGGATAATTCTGGGTACAGCACATACAGTCGCAAATGGACGAGACCCTTTCCTTAAAATGGTCAGGCAGCACGAAGAAGTGGGCAAAGGAGGGTTTCCGTATAAAGCAGCGGAGGAGGCTGCTGAAAGACTTGGCCTTCTATTGAGAAGAATTTTTGTGCCTATTTAATATAACTAGTGCTACCTAAAATATGCTTCCCTGATCTAAGGGATACTGAAATACCTTAACTGGCAACAGCCCTGAACTTGTCTCAGTTCTTGCTCTGCGCTGAAGCATGTGCGCGGTTAGGTAGTTCTCGCTCGTTCTGCTAGGTGCATTCGATGTGGCGTCGATAAATGAATTCGACGGTAAAAATTACCCGCAGTGGCGATTCCAAATGCTGTGTGCATTAAAAGCCAAAGGTGTTTATGAAATCGCCTCCGGAACAGAAAAGCAACCCAATATTGTTGCAGGGAATGAAGCTGCTAGAGCGAAGTGGGCAAGGAGTCACGCAGTTGCCATGTTCACACTCACAGCTTTAATGGATATATCACAGATCACATTAATCGAAATTTGTGAATCGTCGAAGGTATACTTGAAAAGTTGGACTCAGTGTACCATCAAAAGTCAGATTTCAACAAAATGTTGATTATTGAACGTTTTCATCAGGTCAAAATGAGCTCGTCTGAGTCAGTGGCACAATATGTGGCCAAAGTTGAGAATTTAGCGAAACAAGTAAAAGAAACTGGAGAGACGTTAAGCGACGTATAGCCGTAATTACAAAAATTATCGGTACCCTGCCAACGAAGTATAGAAACTTTCGGCAAGCACGGCTCTCCATGGCCGAACATAGACAGACGTTCCCAAATCTCACAGCCAGGCTTCTAGATGAAGAAGCTAGTTTGATTACAAGTGAAGAGCACGAATCTGCATTTCTCGCTTTATCAAGTGAGTCCAGTGGCTCTCAATCTAAGGACAAAGATGACAATAAATCCAGAGACTGGAAATTGGACATGCGAAAAGTGACATGTTATAACTGTCGCAAGAAAGGTCACTTTTCTCGTAACTGTTGCAGTGCCAAGATGACCAACAACGATCAAAAGTCAAAACAGGAGAATACATCGGCGTTTAATTTAGAAAGGCAGATGCTTTGTTGAAACTGGCTAAAACAAACGAAGAAAAGTGGTTAATGTACAGTGGAGCATCCGTTCATATGACTCATCACCGCGAGTTCTTTTATAATTTCAAAGAGATCAATAAAGGAAATGACGTTATCGTTGCTTATAGTCAAGAGTTGCAAATCAAAGGTATCGGTACCGTTAAAATAGAGAAACTCATCGATGGAGAATGGTATGAGTCGACTATTGAAAATGTTTTGTATATTCCAAACCTGTGTAGAAATTTGTTTTCTGAAGGTGTATTAACGAAGAAAGGCTTTTCAGTTATAAAGCAAAAGGAATTCTCTAAACTGTTCGATGGAGATAAATTAGTTGCGCATGCGATTCGTGAATCAAATAATTTGTACACACTAATGTTTCGTACAATTGTTGCCCCGGAAAGCAGTATGGAAAGCAACATAAACTCTCGTTTCCTACCAACGCTCGAAGAAAAACTGTACCAGGTGAGTTTATTCATTGCGACCTAGGTGGTCCCATGAATACTTCATCAATTGGTGGAGCGAGTTATTATATTTTATTTAAAGATAATGCTTCGGCTCTTCGTACAGTAATGTTTATGAAACACAAGTCAAACAGTTTTGATTGTTTTAAGCAGTACGCATACTTGTGCAAAAATAAATTCGGTAATATGATACAAATTCTACGTTCGGACAACGGGACCGAATTTGTTAACGATGACTTTCGCGTTTTTTTTTTCAAGGCATGGGATTGAAGACGAAACGACTGCGCCGTAGACTTTAGAACAAAACTCCCAGTTGAAGAGAGAAAACAGAACAGTCGCAGAAAGCGTGCGTTCTATGCTGTACACAAGAGATTTACCGAAAAATCTTTGGGCTGAGGCAGTAAAAAATACTCCGGAAATGACATATCTCATTCCATGAGCACATAGGTCACATTTTGATGAACAGTGTTACGCCAGTGATCCAGTAACCAGACGCTCAACGAATGGATATTTTTTCCTGATGTGTGGAGGTCCAATTACTTGGACATGTCGAGGACAGAAATCTGTCTCTCTGTCGGCAACTGAAGCTGAGTACGTGGCTGCGTCCAACGCAACAAGAGAAGTAGTGTGGTTGAGACATCTGCTCTCAGAGTTCAGTGAAAATCAAATCAGTGCGACGACCTTTGTGTCTTGATAATCGAAGTGCCCTCAAGCTGATTAAAAATCCAGTTTTTCACAAGCGTTCGGAACACATTGATGTTTCTTATCATTTTGTAAGAGAAAAGTATGAGATGAATGTTATAGACATTAAGTATGTTCCTGAAACAGAGCAATTAGCTGATGTGTTAACAAAAGCTCTACCTAAAGTCTCTTTTGAAAAGATTCGTTCTTTGTTAGGAATGACAAATCACTTATAATTTGATTTTGATTACGAATTATGTTATGTCAGAGTATTGTTTTATTTCTGGAAATAGGCACATAATTAGTGGGAGTATTGAGAATAACTTGTGTGCCTATTTAATATAACTAGTGCTATTTTAAATATACTTCCCTGATCTAAGGGATACTGAGATACCTTAACTGGCAACAGCCCTGAACTTGTCTCAGTTCTTGCTCTGCGCTGAAGCATGTGCGCGGTCAGTTATTTCTCGCTCGTTCTGCTATGTGTATTTATACTTGTTCAGATTCACTTGCTTTCCAATAAATACTAATTACACTGAACAACAAAATTTTGGGCCCGGGATGTCTCATTGAAGTCGATATGATTTTTATATGTATTTTGAGCCGTAAAATACGAAAATGACCTCAGTTTTTGCCCTACACATCAGGATTTTTTTTAGATGGCAAAATATAGATTTTTCGAAAAATCCCTATTTAACGCATTTTCGGGATTAATTGCATGTCGCGATTTTCGTAACATTTAAATTAAAATTAATTTTGTGTCTACTAAAACTAACTTTTCTCTATTTTCATCTAAGCCGAAATTTATTTCAATATAATTTTCACGATACACAGTTTGTATTATAAGAGAAAAACGTGATCAAATGGACAATGTTTTTTATTTTTAGCCCAAACTCTTATTCTTCTATTCAGATCGAAACAATATCTTGAATGTCAAAAACCGTTGTATACTTTCAATTTTGTACTTCGAGCTGCCGCGAGAACACGTCTGAGCTCGCAGCACATCTGGTATGAGACACTAGGTGGCAGGACAGTCGTACTGCACGTACAATGGGTCCAGAGACAGTGCGGCAACCTAGCCGGATGCCAGCATTCTAAGGCGGGATGCCGCCATTTTAAGTTGAGATTATCTACAGTGTAGTATATATATATATATGTGATGTGCGCCGAAGAAAGGGGGCTTACTCTAAAAAAATCGAGATCGAGGTTTTTACACCTTTCAATAATTTTGAGTAGCTATTCTTAATTAAGCCACTAAACCTAAAAGTTTACTTCTCCTAAAAGTCTCATCTATCTGGTCGACTTTGACCGCTCGCCCTGAAAAATCTCACTTTTCAGAGTAAGCCCCCTTCATCCGGTGCTCGTCATATATATATAATTAAAAAAATAAGGTTAAACAACCACCGCAGGGACTCACTGGGACCCACTGCCATCTGAAAAATGGCAGCTGCTCTCAGTAGGACCGCAGTAAATCCCATTCATGGCCACGTCTCACAATCGTGAGATAAGTGGTCACAGGACACGATGAAATCACAACGACAGGCCGGCGAAACCCTCATATGTTTTGAGCACACGAAGCGACCCAAGGATGACAGCTTTCTGCATCCATTTTGCAAGTGCCTTGGCATATTTTTGGCACGCGGGAATGGCTTTAAGGTTACCAACCAGTGATAGTTTCGCACCTCCGAGAGCACCTATCACAAGGGCAATTACTTGTACCGAATATTTTGGGTACAGTCTTCGCAG
>CAKNWW010314916.1:0-19413 GCA_932074435.1 Andricus kollari | reverse complement strand
TATTACCATCTTTGTCGCTCTTACGGTGTTGGCCGCGACCCTGCACTTACTTACACTTACTTTATAATCAAGCCTGAATAATTTTCCGTATTTTGTAGTTTTCCGTGCAATATAATATTTCTTTTATACGATTTCTCATGCGTATGTTGCAATGTCTGGCCATTTTAAGCTCGTTCGATTCCTTTAGAATCGAACCGAAGAGCATATGACAAAGCCATCGAACGCTTCCTCAATTATTAATGGTCAGTCGCGGACAATCGTCCAGGGATGTACCCAAAGTAATAAGCCCTAAGCGAAGGCGTGATAACCGTGCCTGAAGCTGAATGGCACCTGGGGAGTTGTCTTAAACGGTGTCTCTAGGATACCGGACGACCTCTGAGAGTATGCAGCCTTATCCCTGTATGCGCGGCTCTATAAGGACGGACAAACCCCTTCCCTAGCGCAGAGCACCCGACAATCGGTCGGCATACAGTGCCGATCGCCGTAGAGTTATGGGTGTTGCAAGTAATAGCTTAAATGGAAACACGATGACGAACCGGCGAAGCGTCCACGTTGAGTGGACGAATCAACTCAAGGATGAAGTGCTACACTGCTACTATGCCAGCTGTATCCCTATTCGGGGAGGCTTTATGGCGCATATGCACACTCTGTGATGCTAGAAACACCTACAGCTTCAGCACTTTTCGCATCATTCTTTGTCAAATCAACGCGCTCACTTCTTGAAAAATGGATATGTACGCGGAGCGCTTCCCCAACCGTCGCTTGAACACGCTGCAGAGAAACATGAAGAAGCGACATTAAGACCGACCGCTGACAGCATACATTTTCTGAGAGATTATAGCGATTTCAGTTCGGGAAGGAACATTGAAATACTGGTTCATCCTGAGCTCCAAGATCTGCATGAGATGAATGCCTCCCTTCGTAAGGTTATCTCAGAGGAGATCGACCTCTGGACCATCAATTGTTTATTTTATGGTGCTGCGAGAACATTGGCTGATTGAAATCGAAGGCTAAAACCGACGATGGATCTAAAGACCAAAAGACGCTTGTATGAACTGAACAAGAAAATTAGATGGGCAAGACAGAATGCGTCCCGTATTCAGTGTATGATCGACTACACAACATTTTGTAGGCTTTTCACGGAAAGAGTTCGAAAATTCGCTCAAGATCGAAGGATCTTCAATCATACACTGAATAAGTCAAAGATGGTGACAACCAAGCAGCACACTGTTTACAAAATACAGCCACTTCAGTGATCACCCTGTTTCTGGAAAGAATCCACCCCAGCTCAACGAGATTGAGACTTTTTGGAGAGAGGTGTACAAGATCGCAAAAACACTGGAGTTGAAAGAAGATACTGATAATATCATCCGCTTCAAGGAGTTTTGCGACAACCTTATAACATCTAAAAGGGAATATCCATCAATCACTGCCGAAGAGGTGAAAAAAGCACTTAGAGACGCGAAGAACTTTTTCGCTGCAGGACCAGATGTTATCAAGAACTTCTGGTGGAAGATGTTTACTTCTACACACCAAAATTTGGCCTGCATATTTACCTCATACTTAAAGTCGGAAACGCCCATTCCACAGTAGCTGTTATTAGGACGTACTATACATCTACCGAAAAAAGGCAACTTGTTCAGCCCAGAGAATTACAGGCCAATAACTTGCTTGAACACACTTTATAAGATATTTACAGCTATCCTGAACAACAGGATTGCCCGAAGAATTAAGCCTGAGTGGAGAGAGATGTACGAATAACGTTGCTCGAAAGAAGGTGTAGCAGAATGTCGACAGAACCTGCTAATTGATAGGTGCGTCTGTAAACACGCTGCAGCCCATCAGCGCATCCTATCAATGGCCTGGATTGACTAACGGAAACCCTTCGATTCAACCTCTCATAGACTTATTATCTGTCTGTTGGAAAGCTCACACATAGTGAGATGCATACAGAAATTGATGCCCCTTTGAAAAACTAGATTTACACTCTCCTCTGGAAATTATCGTCCGACGACGAACAACGTCACTTTCCAGAGGGGCGTCTTTCAGGGCGATACCATGAGCCCTTTGCTTTTTTGCATCACACTTCTGCCTCTATCTCTCGCACTACGAAATTCTTCTGGATACCTCTGTGGCGTCACTAACCAGCGCGAGCATAAGGTCACTCATGTGTTTTATATGGATGACCTGAAGCTCTATACCTCTGGTAAAGGCAAACTTCAAACTGCCATAATTATCGTGAAGGAGTACACATGAGAGATTGGGATTGACTTTTCGTTGGACAAATGCGCTAAAATTCATCTGAAGAAAGGAAAGATTGTTGGCGTTTCCAAGGACCCTGAGCTTGTGGATATAAGTGTTATTAGACATCTTAACACTGGAGAGAACTATACATACCTGAGCGTGCCTCAAAGCCGTATTCAGGACGTAAGATCAGTAAGAGAGTCTCTCCGAAGCAGATACAAGCATTTTCTTCGCAGATTTGGTCTTTAAATCTCTCGGCGTTGTACAAGGTATCAGCGACTAACATGCTTGCCGTCCCGGTTCCACTTTACTCGTTTGGCGTGGTACCCTGGACGAAGAACAAGCTCACGGCCCTTGATGTCGCGACACGTAAGATCATGTATATGAATTGTATATGAATTGTTGTAAGAACAGCTTACGTCGTTGCAAATGGAAAATATGCTCTCCTAAAAATGGTCAGGAATCACATGATTGGGAAAGGAGCGTTCCTTTACAAAACCGCGGAGCAGGCGGCTGAGACGCTTGGCCTGAATTTGAACATCAGAAGACATGAAAGTGCCCTACTCCTTCTAGATGCTTCACTTCTAAAAGCCGAAGTGAAGAAAGTAGAAGTTGGAAAATTCCACCAACAGGTACTCGACAAGAAAATTCACGGAAATTTTCACAGGAATGTAGAAAAACAGTCCTTGTCGAAGAAGCAAACTTTTGCTTTTCTCAGTTAATCAGGGCTTAACTCATGTACAGAAGGTTTCATTTTCACATGCCAGGACGGTGTCATTTTTAGCTTAGTATACTGTGACCGCATTTAATGTCAAGAAGTTCCCAGCGATAGGTGCAGAGCGTGTCATGCACACGCAGAGTTCATGGAACACATACTATCTGGGTGTCCTACCCATATTGGAACATCATATATCTACAGACATGATGCGGCCCCAAGAGTGCTTTATTACCATCTTTACTGCTCTTATGGTGACGGCCGCGACCCTGCCCTGCCGAACGCTCCAAGGTTGATAAAGTCAATTGTCCAAAATGAGAAGTGCCCAATTTTCTGGAACCAGCATTTTCGGACCACGGTCTCCGTTGCACACTCGAGGCCTGACACCATGGGGGTGGTTGGTTTTGGTGAGTCCCCTCAACTCTCACCATCGGGGTGCTTAATTTCGGTGAGTCCCCTCGCCTCTCACCATCGGGTTGCTTGATTTCGGTGAGTTCCCTGGGCTCTCACCATCGGGGTGCTGGTTTTTGATTAACATTTTACAACAAGTGCTCAAAATGTTGTCCTCGCACTTCGATGCACTTGTTTGTACAAGGTTGGAAAGATTTCACTCAACTGCGAACTGTGCCTCTCACAATCTTCTGTTTACAGTTTCTTTCTAATTAAACTTTGAAGTAGGCATCAGTACTTTGAAATTTTTTTCTTCCACATCTTTAACTACGCCGCGGAACCCTCGATGAGGGACAAATACATCATTCGTCCTCAAAAACTTGCATTTAACTAATTTGGATTTTTAATGATGGTTTTCCTGGTACGCAATGAGATGTGAAGTGAACGTAAGCTGCGAACAAGAACAAATCAAAATCGTAGAGCGGAGTAATGCATAAACGACTATTGCTAACTAAAAACAAACGTATATCGCCAAGTGAGATGGCACATTGTCTAAAGAGAATCAAGATCAAGAAACAAATGAATCTAGCAGCATGGATGAGCGCACGTCTGAGAATCTGAATCTGTGATAAAAAATTGGTTTTCCCATTTCAAATTAGAAATTCACCCCCACTCCACTTTTTCTGTAGTCCTGATTTTCTCCAAGTCATCGGCTATAGGGTCGAGTGTTTTCAGTCAAATTGAAACTACGTGGTTGGGGATTTGTAATTCGGGATGCCTGTGGGCCTGAGCTTCTACTACTATTCGACATTTCAAGTTCCGGCGACATTCCCACTCCGTTAAAGCTTTTCGTGTTTATTGTTGCCTGCATCGTGATCGCGTTTCCAAAGCATGATTCCACCGTACGTTCAATTTGTTCTGGTTTGTCAGCCCGGATCTGCGACGAAGTTAAAGTGGGTGCTCCAGTTTCGAGATTTTCCCTCTTTTTTTCTAAAAGCCACGCGTCGGTATTAGAGTTTGCTTATCGAATGTGAAGGCTTTCAGAGTCTCTAGAGTAGACTGAGTTGAAGGTTGTCCTTCTTTCTGACTAAAGAACGTCATCCAAATTTGCATTAACGGTCTCTAAGTTCTCGGGAGTAGTGGGGACCGCTTTCACTACTTCGTTGCCCCATTTCCCGAGCACCTAAGACATTCCTTAAGGGTATAACCCTCCGTTTTGTATTTAAAGCATTTGCGATTCCAGGGTGTGGCGCAACCCTTTCGGAAATGACCCTTTTGGTTGCAATTACGGCAAATTATTTTGTTTGGATCCCTAGTGGGATCCTGCCTAGCTTAGGACCTTCCGACGGGGTCGACTGAGAATCGATGCCCTTCGCGTTTCCGGTCTTTTGGTTAGGGTTGGGCTTTATTGTTGTAATTTACTAGTTCTGCTGTAGATATGGCCGAGGCCCCATTTTCAGCTTCTTTCACGCAGCTGAATGGTTCTTTTACGACGATTTACCGTCTGATTTCGATCGCTGGGCAAATTCTGGTAGGAATGAGTTTTTGGGTTGTAAGTTCTATGCGTTCTGCCCCTTTCGGAAGAGCTTTCCCTTGCGGAAACTATCTTGAAGCCTAATCTACTTCTTCGCAGGTAATTGGTTTTGTTAAGAAATGAGATTATTTTCTACTTCTAAGGCCGACTCTATTTCTCTGAGTAAACTATCCTGATCCCTTATGTTTTGCTTCAGGCAATGTGGAGGTTGGTTCGTACTTTGTTGGGTATACGCAGAAAACCGATCGAGAGTTTGTTCTCTTTCATAGTTTTCGGGTTCATTATCCAGATCTGTATCGGTATTTGACCCGAATTCAGAATTGTGACTCAACCTTTGGAAAATGGTTACAATGGAAAATGTACGCTCTCTGTCCGACATTAAATAAGCCTTTTTTGGTGGGTCCAGGAATTTATATTCGATGTCCGGTTATTGGGATTGTGAAGGAGGGTACTGTCGGTCGGGTATTGTGATCAGTGTCGGAATCCCCAAGAAACTTGCATAATAGAAAGAAAGGTTAGGGGCTTCAAGTCTTGGTGCGAATGCCGAAGGCCTGATTCTCGGAGTCGAGATTGCACTAGCGGAAGTCGTCACTGTCGAGGTTGTTGTTAGAGTGGTTCGCTCTATTAAATTGGCGAAGGCTTTCACACTAGGATTTTGTCATTATTGTTCCTACCACCAGTGTGACCGGGTCCGAAATATCTATTTCATGGGCCGGCTTGAACGCTCCTAATTCCGATAGCCATCGCCTATTTTCTTCGTCAGTTTTGACATCTGTTGAGACCGATGTGACGGATGTGACGTCAGAATCACGTGACGACCACCCTTTAAGGAGCTTTTTCCTCTACGCAATCTCAAGTTTGTTTCTTTGCGCGTGTCTTCGGTACTCAGTTCTAGGAGTAGCGGGGCTTCTTTTATTTCCGAGTTTTATAATTCTCCTATTAAATTCTATAGTTCCGTTTATTTATTTCCGTGTCCGCTCATTTTAAAAACTCCATTCTAAATTTTCTAGGATTCGAGTGAGAGATCAAATCTTAATTCCGAGGGACGCGATACCAGAAAAAAATTGAAAGCCGAAATAAATTAAATACCCACAAAAAATTTTCACAGAATATTTATCAAATGGTCTCGGTGCTCTACAAAATTGCCACGTGGCCGCTATGAGCACCCTTGAAATTTCTTTCTCGCCCTTTGTTCACGCGACCCCAAATATAAACACTACTAGATCTAAGCATCGTCAGTCTTTTTTTATAAGTCGCACCCGTTTTTCTTTCTTTAGGGGGGGGATACTATTTAATTTCTTTTTTTTTGAATTTTTTTAATTGGCTTATCTGAATGTACATCCTTTCAAGATTATTGTGTCCAAATTTGAAGCAAATCGAAGCAAAATTAACTGAAGAGTGCTCCGCTCGGCTTGGTGCCGTCTAGGACGTTGCTAGTTATACCGGCGCCGCGATTCGTGCTTTTTTCAGTATGCATCAGTCTTGCTTATAGTGTATAGATAAGGATTATGCAGCTGAAAGTTCTGTACTCTATGGACCTGGAATTGGTAACTCTTTGTAAGTATATTAAAAAAAAACTTGCTTACTGACGTGTTATTAGAATTTTTCAATACAAAAGACTTTAAACGCGTTTTTCTCGAAACCACATTTTAAAAGTCCGTGGACAACGTAATTTCAAAACTAAGAAACCCCTTAAGTTTTTATTTTTTTCAGGAACAAACATAATAATATTCCAAAGTAGGTTTTGAACTGAGAGAGACCTGGATATACCAGATAACTTTATTCAAAATAAGTAAACAAATTTTAAGAAAATTGAAAAAGAAATGTATAAGTTTAGAAAATTAAAAAATTGAAACAGAGGAATAAAAACTTCTTCCTTGGTTTTAATTTAAATGGAAAAGTAATTTTTTTGAATTTATGATACAAAATTTTAATTTCCTTTTCTTTGAAAGTTAGATAAGGGAAATAAAATGTAAAAATTAAATATTTGGGAAAAATAAAATTTTACTAAAAGAACCGTGTATATCCCGTCTCTCCGCAAACTTCGAAATAATTGAACAAAACCAACAACCAAAATTAACTAAAATTTGATTGATATATCAAAAAGGCAATAATAAGATTTTTTTTTTCAAAATTTCGGTTCCGAACTATTAAATTGTCGCACAATGGAAAGAAGTACGCGTCGCTAGAAATTAAGGAGAAAAATAAGCAACTGGGACTTAAAATTTTTTATTTTACCAGAAATCTCGCGAAATATAACCGAACTTTAAAACTTTTTCAATTTTTTTTCTGAAATCACGTCCCTCGGAATTAAGATTTGATCTCTCACTCGAAACCTAGAAAATTTAGAATGGAGTTTTTAAAATGAGCGGACACGGAAATAAATAAACGGAACTATAGAATTTAATAGGAGAATTAGAAAACTCGGAAATAAAAGAAGCCCCGCAACTCCTAGAACTGAGTACCGAAGACACGCGCAAAAAAACAAACTTGAGATTGCGTAAAGGATATAAGCTTCTTAAAGGCTGGTCGTCACGTGATTCTGACGTCACATCCGTCACATCGGTCTCAACAGACGTCCAAATTGACGAAGAATACAGGCGATGGCTATCCGAATTAGGAGCGTTCAAGCCCGTCCATGACATAAATATTTCGGACCCGGTCACACTGGCGGTAGGAACAATAATCACCAAATCCTAGTGTGAAAGCCTTCGCCAATTTAATAGAGCGAACCACTCTAACAACAACAACCTCGACAGCGACTTTCGCTTGTGCAATCTCGACTCCGAGAATCAGGCCTTCGGAATTCCCACCTAGACTTGCAGCCCCTAACCTTTCTTTCAATTATGTAATTTTCTTCGGGATCGCGACACCGTTTACAATACTCGACCGACAGAACCCTCCGTCACAGTCCCTAAAACCGAACATTGAATATAAATTCCCGGATCTACCCAATAAAGGCTTAGCCAATATCGGACTGAAAGCGCACACCGCGTTAGATTTTGCGACTCTTAACGAAGATTCGAAGCCTTTTCCAATAGTTCGCGACTCCGAAGAAATAACCGGACGAAGGTTTGCCTTAGGCGCGACACCAAGGAAACTAATTCTAAGTCACAATTCTGAGTCACAATTCTGGATTCGGGTCAAATACCGATACAAATCTGGATAATGAACCCCAAAACTATGAAAGAGAACAAACTCTCTGTCGTTTTTCTGCGTACACCAAAAAAAGTACGAACCAACCTCTACCTTGCCTGAAGCAAAACATAAGGGATCAGAATAGTTTACTCAGAGAAATAGAGTCGGACTTACAAGAAAAAAATAAGCTCATTTCTAAACAAAATCAATTACATGTGAAGAAGTAGCGTAGGCTTCGACATAGATTCCGGAAGAGAATGCTCTTCCGAAAGGGACGGAACGCATAGCTCTAATAACCTGAAAGCTCACTCCTAAAAGAATTTGGCTACCGACCGAAATCAGATAGCAAATCACCGAAAAAGATCCATTCAGCTGCCGTGAAAGAAGCTGAATATGGGGTCGCGGCCCTATCTACCGCAGAACCAGTAAATTCCATCAATAATAAGCCCAACCTTAGCCAAAAGACCGGAAATAAATTGCAAAAAGAAAACTCGCATGATTCTGGTAAACGGTTCGGCCGACATAATTATCGGAAAGGCCAACCTGCCTTTATCCATTGAGGGCGGCACGCGAACCTGCGAAGTTACAGGGGCAAATAACCTTGACACAGAATTAATATTGGGTGTACAAGGTCAAGGAAAGTTTGACATAGTTCATATCGTTAAATCGCGTAAAGCGTTTAGGCTGGATTCCAAAGGGAGACACTATCACCTACAACAGTGGCTAGTAGAAGGGGAGGGTTGTAGTGGGGTAGCCGCCCTACTTCAAGGAGACAAGGAAACTTTAAAATAAAGTTGCCTCCATATTCGCAGGGCCCTCTGGATGCGAACCACCTTAATACTCACTCTATAGACGTACAGGGTCATGCACGTACAAAGGAGAGGTATCGGACAGTGTCCTCTAAATTCCAGGAGAGCATGTATGAGAAAGTAGATAGGTTACTCACCGAAGAAATTATTGCCGAATCATGTAGCGAGTGGTCGGTGCCAATATTAATGGCTCTTAAATCTGCAGGAAAATATAGACTTTGCCTGGATTTCCGGACGTAGAACGCAATCGCGAAAAAGGACGCTTATCTCCTGCCCAACATGACAGGCATGCTACGACAATTAAAAGCGGCAAACTATATTTCTAAACTAGATTTAAGCACCGCGTTTAATCAAATTCCATTAGAAAAGGAAAGCCCAGCGTACACAGCGTTTACTGTTCCGGGTATGGGACTATTTGAGTTCAGGAGAATGCCATTCCCACTCACGGGAGCCTGCAACTGCTGAACGAATCATAGATAGGGTTTTAACCCCTGAAATAAGGCCTAATATCTATAGCTACTTAAATGAAATAATAGTGGTGACAGAGACTTTCCACGAACACCAATATTGGTTAGGTAAAGTTCTTGATCGGGTGACTGAAGCAGGGTTGACGATAAATCCGAATAAGAGCGAATTTTGCTGCTCAGAAGTAAAATATCGTAAATTTGTCGTCAATAAGGACGGCCTTAAAGTAGATAGCGGCAAAGCTGATCCGATAGTTTCCTACCCGGCCCCCAAAACGGTTAAGCAATTACGAAGGTTTCTAGGGATGGCCTCCTGGTACAGACGGTTCATACCATAATTTGCGACGGTAGCGGAACCTTTGACACAGTTATTCAAGTGTTAGTTAGTTAGTCAAGTGGCACTGAAGCGACGAGCAGTATGAGGCGTTTGAATACTCAAAACGCAACTTATCTAAAGCACCAATATTGGCCTAAGCGATGTTTGAAAACGTGATCGTCGTGTGGGGAATTCGGAAGTTTAGCAAATACAATCTTCGGAACCCCAAGGAACTACTCGCACGATGGGGCTTGGAACGCCAAGGCTATGACATAGAGATTATCCATTGGAAGTCCGCTTTACATCATGTCCCGGATGCGCTGTCTAGACTGGCTGGAGATGAAGCTGAGGTCCTAGTGGCAAACATCACAGAGGCAACGGACTCGTGGTATACGA
The DNA here is from genome assembly GCA_932074435.1 of Andricus kollari. NCBI lineage: Eukaryota > Metazoa > Arthropoda > Insecta > Hymenoptera > Cynipidae > Andricus > Andricus kollari. The sequence continues at coordinate 9,407 of CAKNWW010314916.1, read as the reverse complement.
GACGGGTGGAAGCCGTCCAGAAAAGGTCGAGAATCTTTCCGGATGGGAAAGTAGAAGAGGGTCGGTTATATAAACATCGCCCCAACCCTTAACAGATCCGTTGGTTCCTGACTTAGACCTTTGGATGTTCTTGATCCCTGAGAAGCAAATGGTGAAATTCATGGAGGAAGCACACTCGGAGCCCCAAGCGGGACTCTTGGGTATCGAGAAGACGCATAGCCGAATCGCGTTAGGATATTACTGCTCAGGGATGTATCATGACACCTGAAATTCCTCCAACGCGCTGGCCCTTGCCACAGGTGTAAAGTTGAACAGGCGCGCCCAGCTGGCTTGATGAGTCAGCGCGTGGTCAAGCAACCATGGACAGTAGTCGCGGGGGATGTCATGAGTCCATTCCCGATAAGTAAATCAGGCTTTTATCGACCTAATAGTATCACACTGGGGTGCCCTACTGAACGGGTCAACCTCGTTCTCAAGAGGATGAACGTAGTGTTCTTATAGGACAACCACCAAGAGTGGGACATGAATTTGCATGAGTTCAGATTTGCTTTCAATACAGCTTTCCATGGGTGATTGTAGGTGTAACTTAATTAAGGAAGGAATCCGTTGCCGTATCGATTGTTACGCCGACAAATAGAAGTAGGGACGTAGCGCCGCGAACCAAATCCTACGGATTGGCTAGAGCGAGTAAAACGGCTAGATAGCTTGAGGGATTTGGTCTGACGACACCTCGATCACGCTTATACAACTCAAGCGAAATATTATTACAAGAACGAGCGTGCTAGGACATTCCGAGTGGGAGATCTTGTCTTGAAGCCAAACAGGAAATTGTCTCGGAATACTGACGATGTGGCCGCTAAATTTTATCCGAAATATGACATTTAGCCCATTTAAGATTAAACACCGTTTGTCCCCAGTCGTTTTTAGTTTGGTCTCTATTGATCGGAGAAACGCCGGTAAGGAACATGTTAGACATCTCAAGCCCTACGCTGTTGAGGAACCTGGACCCCAAGCGGAAAATAATAAGAAGTTAAACTTGACATAATCGCTAATGACCAGGGATAACTATTAACACCCGATAAACGGATCCACGATCGGATTAAACATAGTATTCACTTTTGTACCCTACAGCTACCGGTACCGAAGCAGATAGCGCTCGTCACAGCCCTCGGCACCCCGTACTATGGACTCTACATCGCTGACTGGAAGTACGGGGAGAAAGGCGTCACGGTAACGACCTGCAACGAGTGCGGATAACTGTACCAATCAGACCGAGTCCTAAAGGGAGAGAGGAAGCGAATTTCGCGGCAATACTTGCACGAGAAATCATACCTGATCAAGGTCCATGAAAAACTCGCACTCGAGCAGGGCAGCAAGAATGCGCGATATTTATAGAATTTTTCTGGTAGCCTTGAAGAAGAGGCAACAAAAGTTGAAGCTCATGCAGTAATTAGCTTATATTAAAATTGTTTACTGAGTTTGTTCCTAATTGATGATCTTTAATTTTAGACCTACTATTACGATAACGAATTGTTTCGACCCTGGTGAGTACCTTCCATAAGCTTAGCAGGAATGTTTGACGCTCATACTTCGGAATAGAGGGTATATTTTTTTCCAGCTAGGATACGATATGTATGTTTATGTTTCATTTGGTACTTCAGCTTGATCATGTAATTTCTCTTTGAAAGGCCTTCTTAGTAAATTGGAAGATTATGGGCGACTTGGTTGCATAAATCATATTAATTCTCTCCTATCTCATAAACGATTCGATACTAGCATTAGGGTAATAATTCGGAAGCCGATTAGCAGTATTTCATCAATACCACTTATTCTATTTTGTCCAAATGAAATTAATTTTTCTTATTTATTTCCTTTTCTTTTTCTCTAAGTTCTCTTTTTTTTCTTTTTTCTTTGTTTTTGTTTACTACTATAAGCCGGTAGTACGATCTTTATTTTTATCTGTTATATCCTATCCTTATTACCGGAACCAAAGTTTCTTGGTGGTTGTGCTGACAGCTCATGGTTGCAACCGGCCTTTTGACTCCAAGTGTTACAAGTCTCAAACGACCTGTACGTTCTGTTTGAGGTCGGGGGAGTTGTGACCGGGTATATATTTGTTTACCGGTCAATAAAAACTGCCTCGCCCCAGTAGATAGTAAATTTCGAATTTAGTTCATGTGAAACGATAGAGCAAGTGTCACCACCTCAGAAAACCACCAGGAAACACTCATGGTCTTATAGCTTAATATTTTTTTACTTTTCTTTTGTTCTCTCGCCGGAATGCTCTCAAGCCGGTGTATTTAGACATTTACTATTCTTATGTATAATTTTGTATCGGCCATTAGTATTCTAAAGGCCAGAAATTAGTAATTACAACTATAAACCGGGGTGCACTTCGAAAAATATAAGAGTCTGCGAACTCAAATTGCCTATATACGTGATCCCGGCGGCGGCGCTGATTGGTCGGCAAGCATCGATCTGTGAATCTCGAAAATTATGTGTTTCCGCTGCCATGTTAACCTGTCAATCTTGTTCTATCGTCGCTGCCACAACGTCTTCCTTTGCAGATGAGACACAAGGAATCATTTTTACCAAATATTTAGAGATATTGAAAAAGTCTAAGAATGGGACTAAACCGACTAAGGTATAAATTTTGTATAAAGGTAAACTCGATGGACGTACGGGCGCTTGTAGGAATAAAGCCTATAAGTTATTGAAGGAAAATTGTGTCATGTGTTCCGACCATGAGGTTCCACCACCTTTTTTTTTATAACTGCCGCGAGTGTTTCCGAATTTCTGCGAGCTGAGCCTGCGTGATAATCAATGAAATTAGCTGTAACCCCTACTCCGAAACGCCTTATTCCGGGACCTTTCACCAGGCTACCGGACGCGTCCCCGGGTTGCGGATAGGGGGGCCCTGTACCGAGGGTTTCTATTGAATACGGTTACACACCTAAATAAGCAGTCGCGGTCAGTGGTCTAGGTGTGGTACCGAAGGAAAAACCCCCAAGTCAAGGCGTTGACAACCGTGCCGAAGACTGAATGGCACCAGGGTATGGTGCCGCAAACGGTGTCTCTAGGATATCAGGTCGCCTCCTAGAGTATGCAGACCTTACCCCCGCATGCGGGGCTCTGCGGGGGTGGACTCACAATTCCCTATCTACTCGTGGGAACAAGATGGGGACAAATCAACAAAACAAAAATCGAAGCGTGTCTGAGGAGTTGGGAGGAGACTTTGACGTGATAGAGGAACTGGACAACAGTCACATTTTGCAGGCTAGAGACTGCATGGCGAAGGCGAAAGAACTCATAGATCGGGGTCAAGCAAACATAAAGAAATTTGAGAACGTGTTGAAAGCGATGAAGAGGTATTGCGGCAGCAAGATAAATATGTCCATGCCAATCCGCTATGGACTGGACGAAGCGCAGGAACTAGTGACGAATATAGCAAGTGACGTTAAGTGCGCCAATGGGTTCTATGAGCTCCTGTCACATGACGTTGGAAAGGCTTGTGGGGAAAAGATGAAAGCTTATGCGAAGAAGTTAAAGACCAAGAAAGAGACCAGTCACAACGAGACTCAGACCGAAGAAGCTGTGGATACACCCTCTACCCACACTGGGAAGCGAGGGAGGGAACCCAAGCTAAGTCCCGTGGAGGCAGGCTCCGCCAAACCGATGATAAAGAAGCCGAGAGGAGAGCTCGACCAGAGGCGGTCTTAATAAAGCCGGCTCAGGGTTCGAGCTACGCCGAGGTCTTAAAGGACCTCAAACAGATGGTGAAACCGGACATCCTTGGTGTCAAAATCAGGGATGTCCGAGAGACGGGGAAGGGAGAGGTGCTAATTGAGGTATGTCCTGCGGCAGACGGCAGGATAAAGCTGTCTTCTGCCATCAGGGAGGTGGTTGGTGCTGGCAGCTCTGTGCGTGAGCTCGTACCACGAACGGAAGAAGAGGTCCTCGATCTGGACACGACAACTGACGCAGAAGAGGTGACGGAGGGAGTCCAGAAGCATTTCCGTGGTATTAATTTGAACAACGTTAAGGTAAACATGACGAAGAGAGCTGTTAGGGGACAGCTAAAGGCATATGTAGAGCTCAGCGAGGAACTGGCATCGCGATTTCCTCGAAGCAGGCCACCTGAAGGTGGGGTGGATGTCCTGCAGAGTCAGAAAAAAGACGGAGTGTATCAGATGCTACCACTGCTTAGGTTTCGGCCATATAGCAGCGGGATGCAAGGGTCCAGATAGGACAAAGTTATGCTGGAGGTGTGGCGAAGAGGACCGCAAGGCTGCAGAGTGCGAAAGCACTCCTCAGTGCTTCCTCTGCGCTGCAGAAGAAGAAAGGCCCCGGACAGACCATCAGCCGGGGACGATGAGGTGCAGGGCGTTCCGAGAGGCAACTTCATCGATGAAGCCTCAAGGGCGTGCTGCCTAACCGCATACACCCAACCAGGATGCCGAAGGCCGACGAGCCCGATGTGTGGTACCCCCACACTACTGAGGACGATGCGCGCTTCCTGGTTGGGAACAAGGTGGAAAAATGCCAAGCTGGCAAAACAGCGGGACGCCGAAGCACGGCGTAGAATGCCTATAACCCATGTTCCTGAAGTAATGCGAAAGCGGATTCCGGGAACATGGGTTGGCAGGAAAAGGATGTGAGTTTAGTGGGTATTACCGTTTTTTAGGTTGAGTCGCACACTCAGTGCGTAAATCCATTCTCACCTCCTCTACAAAAAAAAAAAGAAATTCCGAAACTATCGGCCGATTCTAAGATTTTGATTGTTGAGTTTTTGATCGTAAAATTCTAATATTGTGTGTAACCTTAACGTTTTAGTTTTTAGGTTAAGTACCGAAATTGCTTTGTAAAGCTGTTCCCTTTCTTTCTTTGCGTTTGATTTTGAATAAACTTTCTGTCAATTTGCTGATTTTTTAAAAGAAATTACGGCCTTACGGTTTCTCCTTCTAAAAAAAACCCCCACTGCCCTCTTTACCGAACTTAAATTAATGCTTGATAAATAATCTAAGAACAGAATAATTAGATATCTTTGTGCTCCCACATGGACGCAGGGCGTGATCCCTCACGCCCGGGATTTCACCCCCTCGTAGTTCGTTCCGCTACACTGCTCCGACCGAGGTCACCGCTCAATTTATCTAGCTCAGATATATTTTTGCTTCTGTAAATGGATCCCGCTCTGCTGATAACTTTCTTACCGTTATTTATACGCCTATCTATCTCTCCATATATCTTTCCGTCATTAGTGAATAGACTACCAAAATATATGTACCTATCAGCTTGTTTTATTGTCTCATCATTCAGGACAATGTTGCATATTGTTTTCTCACTATTTTCTTCAAACACCATAATTTTTGTTTTATTTACACTCTCACTGTCCGGAGATTCACTACTTCTTCGTCGAAGAGCGCCATTTCTTTGAAAATTGTCCATGACTATAATAAATAGCCATGAAGACATAACGCAGCACCTTGCATAATATTGAACCAGTTAGACAGTTTGCCGTTTACCCTTACACTCGGTTTGCTACCTGCATATATTGTTCTTATTGCTTGTAGGAGCCACCCACTGACTCCGTACTTTTTTAGAAGTTCCCAAAGCTTACTTTTATCCACCTTGTCAAACGGCTTTTCTAGATAAATAAATGGACAGAACATTTTTTTATTTACTGCTTAACTTTTTTCTATGATCTGCGTCAAGCTAAATATTTGATCCCTACATGATCTTCCTGGCATAAATTTAATTTGAAGTTCTCATATCTTTTCTTGAGTTATTTTCATTACCCTATGAATAAGTATTTTTGAATATATTTTACTTGAGCTATTTAGTAAGCTGATACCTCTGTAATTATTGCAGTTGCTTTAATCTTCTTTTCTTTTGTATACTGGGACGATGATCGCCTTTTTCCAGTCATTTGCCACTTCTTGCATCTCTAAACATAAATTTATCAACTCGGACAACCTGTGAGATATATAGTCACCACCGTATTTAAGCATTCCAGCGTTGATATTGTCTACACCAGCAGCTTTACCACTCTTCAAGTTCTTAATTATATCCCTATCCTCAGAGGCGCAGACTCTCTGAACCGGGTTTTCTAGCTTCTCGTGTTCTATATCGCATTTGTCTTGCCCTATAGCGTCACCTCCCAATAATTCATTAAAAGAGTATCTCAAAGCATCTAGTATGCCAAATTATAAAATAGTTTCTTTCTCCCTTCAATATCGATTTGCATTTTCTTTTCCTCTTCTGTTTTGATTTTATCTTAACTTTCTTTGACTATTAGTTTTACTTTCTTCTTTCTGTCTCTGTAATCATTCTCAAATCTATTGCTCTACTCATGGCTAAGCTCTATGATGTGAAACTTTCTTAAATACGAAGCATGTTAGCGCCATTTATAATAGTGTTATTCATGCGTTAAAGTAATTATTAATTTCTAAAAACTAATCTTATACAGTCAACTCGCGTGTCTGGTGTGGCTTCCGAGAAATTCGTTTACCGTATGCCGAGTCTTTCCTCCGCTGTGATGCTCATTTTACAGCGATTTGTTATTGTTTTGAAGTTTAGGTTAGACATTCGCTCCAAACACAACTTATTATGTGCTAAGCTGTGCAGTAGTAAACACGTTTAGTTTATATATTATTGAATGTATTGAATGAATACTCATTTTAATTTACTATATTAGTGTTATCTTTATTTAAATAAAATGGAAAAACAGAACGTTGATAACCGTAAATACTACAAAAGTTGTGGAACTGGAAGTGACGTATCGTCGGAACTTTTGAATAATTTTGAGTCTGATACATCTAATCAAAGTACTGAAAAACAATCATGCTAAAAAGCAAATAAAAAGATTGTCTACACTGTTAAAAATAATATTAAATTTAATATACCCATGTGTATTAAAATTAGTATATCAAGCATATATAATCGCCATTAAGAGCGTGTATATTAAATTTCATATACATTCATGTTAATCACTTACAAGAAAAATCAGATAATTCTACTTTACACAAATTCAAAATAAGTTTAACAGTCATTTTCGATCCTGAATAATAAAACATGATACCGTCTTCCTATTAACCAAAAATAAAATTGGATTTAAAGTTGAAAAGTTCAATTAAGCAAATAAATAACAGAGCTAACCTACACTCAACTGTATTCGCATTGAATTTTTACAATTTAGAGTGAAGTTAGGGAAAAGTTCCACCCGTACATTGCACTTTCATTATAAATAAAAATTCAGTCGACGAACTCTAGATTATTAATTTAACTGCCAATAGTTGACAATATTTGAAGAAATAAAAGCACTTTGCGTTTTTACGCAAAATGATATAACGACCTGTATTTTAAATTTAATACACATGTATATTAAATTCACTACACCAATGTATATTACAATTCAGTAGCGGTAGTGCATATCCGCTTCACACACATGTATATTCAATCTCATACAGATTTTTCTAACTGTGTATCGAAGGTAAAGTAAAAATACTTGAAGAAGCAAAAGCTCAGAAACCTAGTATTATTCGTGCCAAGTATGATATTACTGAACGTACATCACGACTTTGGAAGAAAGAAAAAAATCACATTATTGAATTTTTTTAAATAAAAATCTCAAAGGTTGTTTAACCATTAGATGTAATCCTTTGGACGATGCGCTTTATAAATTCAAAGCCAGTCCTAGCTGGTTTGCTGACGTCACATCATTGCCTAATGTCACAACATTGATACAGCCATGTGATCAAGATAAATTGAGATATGAGGTTAACTTGGCGAAAGCAATGATAGCTGCCATAGATGCTGAAGTGTCTCTCTTATAATTTTTATCGTCAATTAAATTAAATCGAGGTATTGAATGGGTATCTCGTGCTTGGGATGATTTTGAAAAATCAACAATTTAAAAAAGTTGAAAACAGCTTTGGCCAGTCGAAAGAAAAGACATCGCTACGCAATCTGAATAATTGTGAAGAGCAGATTGATTGATCTATTTCACTTAATTATGTAGATTACGATACATACAATCATTTTGATCAGATTAGAGATGAAAATGTGAAGAATTTATTCGTACTTTTAAAGAATATTAAAGTATACCAGTATGTCACGGAAACATATATATCAAATTGGTCAAAAAAAAAAGTACCAGGTAATAAATGAATTATCATAAAATATTCTAGAAAAAAATATTATTGTCTAATTTTATTTTATTTTATCTTTTAAATAAATGGTAAGAATGCGAGAAGTTGAAACAGATGCTGAAATTATCGACCAAGTAAAATTTATTACAAGGAGGAATTTCAAAATGTCGCTTTTAAATAAACTTTTTTTTATTGTAACTACTTGTTATTATTATTAAAAGTCAATAAGATAATATTTATAATTCTCATTACTTATTGATAGTTTTTATGTCATTAAATGTGCACAGCTTGCGCGGAAAGACTCGACGTACGGTAAGCGAATTTCTCGGAATTCGATAAGGCCACGCGAGACGAGCGACTGGACTACTGGGTGGGGGAAGCTCGCGGATAAATCGACAGAGGAGAAGCGGAATGGCTCAGCGAGCCGACTGTACAATAATAATAATAATTCAGGATAAGTTTGTTCTTCTGTACATGTTTTCTTCATAATTACATATAAATGTCCAATTCTCTGATTTCCTTGTCTCTGTGTATATATTTACATGTACCAAGGTAAAACACACCATACCGCTACGTCACTAATTCCCTAGTCGCTATAACTAGATACAACAAGCCTTGCCATATACTACGTCTGCCATGTTCTTCGTTCTGCCTACACTCCGTCTGCGGGACGAAATGGATACGCATATAAAACATCGAAGTGACAAACACGAAAGTTTATTATTTATTATCTCCGTCCTGTAGGCGGAGTCAAAGTACTAATTTTCGATCAATTATGCCGCCGCATATAAATAAATTTAACATCTCTTAAAATTTGACACTCTCTACCACAACAAATTCTTTGCGTTTATCAAATCAAACTGCTCCGAATTAATACAGGTAATTTGTACAATAGATTAACTGTAAACCAATACACCTTGAATTGTACAACTTTTTATTTTGTCGGTATAACGTTAAACTTTGTTACATATTTCAATTGGCTTACCTTTGTTACACAGGTTCTAAATAATTCCTAATGTAAATTTCTGAAAATGACTGCCGTCGCTCGGTCGAAACGTCAAACATATTACTGTGAGATCTCACAGTCAATGCGAGTGTTTTTTTTAATTGTTGAATTAATCATTACAAGGATATTTTGAATATAATCATTATTTTTTCAAATTTGCTAAATAACATCCCTATTTTATACTTTTACGAATTATAAATCATAAATGAAGTTTTTACAATAGTTTCGGAGAAAATAGCCGCCAACGACATTAT
>CAKNWW010314906.1:0-10718 GCA_932074435.1 Andricus kollari | reverse complement strand
TTGTGGAGAATGATCAGTGTAAGCTCTACTGGAATTTCTCATTCTCCACCAATCAACGTATCAGTGCTACGAAACCCGATATTGTTCTTCAAGATCTGAAGACCAAGATCATTTACGGGATTAAATTCTCGGCACCAGCCGATAGTAATATCACGGCAAAAGAGGAAGGAAAACGGGTGAAGTATCAAGCACTTCTTTTCAAGCTGAGCAGGCTGTACCAAGGCTACAAAGTCCATCTTGTAGTTCTCATAGAGTGTAGTTCCACCGATGAGACTTAAGCGGCGTTGCTGGGCTTTGTCGTGGCTTATAGGCAGTGGCGTGACTTATACGAAGCTTCTCAGGAAACCTGAAAGTAGTTCTGCTAACTTAATTCTTGTCGTCGGTAGGAGAGAATTCTAGTTTGCCTTGATCGCGACAAATTTTAAAGTTGGCAGCACTACTTCCACGCTTCCTGAGAAACTTGCTATAAGCCACGCCACTGCCTATAAGCCACGCAACGCCGCTTAAGCCTCATCGGTGGAACTACACTCATAGTCGGCTATCTTGGAGGTATGAAAGCTTAATTTCTTAGCCAACTCAACAAGATTCCGGCTTGCCAGCGTCAGGCTCATTCCATCGTGAACCGGATGCAAAAGGCTGTTCTTCTGGGATCACTAAATCTGGTCCGTCAACACTGTTCCTCATAACATTCTACAAAGATTGGTAGCTCTAAAAAAGTATCCAGAGGTGAAACCTTCATCTCCAACTGTCCCGTCTACCGCGTAAGGTCATCCGTGGCTAGAGACCTGACTCCAAGGAACAGTGTTGAACGATGTTGTCTCGCGTAAAGTTCCCGCTCTTGCTTACCTTCTAGGATAGAAGGAGCAGAAGTGAATGAAGTGTACGTTTCAGTTGCGTCGGGATTGGTTGCTTTAAGGAACCATGATCGTAGCTTCCGGAGCCTACAACTTCTCACATAATAATAATAATAAGTAATAATAAATAATAATTGTGGCGTAGGGATGTGGCGTCCCCATCGCCCGAGAGCGAGGCCTTGAATATCGGGGCAGAAACCATAGAGGAATTAGAAACGCAATGGAGACAAAAAGCCATCCACGGCGAGCATCCCAAAACGTTAGATCAACATAAATTGTATAGTAAGGCATTAAATATTTGGCTGAAAAAAGGATGTCCTGTTTCCAAAAACGAAAGGATTCGTCACTGATATTCAGGACAGGGTTGTCAGCACCAGAAATTCGCGTAAACACGTGTTACATCAAGACGTGGTTGACCGGTGCCGATTATGTGGAGATACCAACGAATCCATCGAGCACATTATTGATGGTTGTCACGTAATGGCTTATAGAGAATATACGCACAGACATAATTATGTAGCGGGCATTATACATCAACAACTTTCCCTAAACCTAGGACTTTTAACAGAATGGATGCAATTCTATAGACACATTCCAGTGCCCGCTTTAGAAAACGAATATTGCATCTTATATTGGGATGTTACTATCCAGACGGCTCATTATATCCGAGCCAATCGACCCGACATCTTGATGCGAGAGAAAAAAGGTGGAAGAGTCTACATCATCGAAATTTCTTGTCAACTTAACCGAAATTTGCAGGAAACCTATACAACCAAGATCCATAAGTATAGCGAGCTAAGGCATGAAGTAACGACATATGGAGGAATGTAAAACATGCAACTATTCATCCTATTGTGTTTTCGGCTACAGGCAATGTGCACGCAAGATGCACTGAACATCTTGAACATTTAGGAGTCAGTAGGGTACTGGCAGCAGCTCATGAGGTGGTTTTATCAAACACTTGTCGCATTGTAAGAAACTTTCTAGACCATCAGGAAGCAAGCTACCAAAAACCTATGGAGTGGCAGATGGTAGCTTAAAGAAAGCATCCAGGGGCGAATGCTGTCACCTCCAACGCTCATGGCTTACAACATCATCGCAAAAGATTTCAAACATCGTACTAAATTAATTTGTAACATCCTCATTTCACAGGGCACTTGACTTAATTCGTGGCTGATGATCGGATTAATTTTCAGTTGTAAAATATGATATTATAATATTTATTTTTACAATAAGACAATAGCAAGCCAGGATATAGCGTTACTATTTCAAGAATGACTATTGTGAATATCAAACTGTGAATTTACTAAATTTATTGGAATATAATAATAAATGATTAATAATTGTACTTATACCAAAAGAAAGTTTCTATAATCCCTATGTAAGACTGAAGTTTACAAAACACAATATAGTCAAGACATTCTTCCTATGTTCATTCTACGTATTTCTAATTTTTCCCATAGAATATAGGAAAAACTTCCATGGTCGAAAGAGCAAAATAAAAATAAATTCGCATTCACTGTTTTATATATCATATATATTACAGTTGCACCCATTATACATTTTATATATTAAACATACAATTAGATATTAATATTTTATTCTGAGCTGAAAGAAAAAAAATCGTTTTAGAAGAAATCAGCGCTGGCGGGAATCGAACACGGGTCTTCGGGCAGCAGAACGGAGATCTTTTCTTGTGATAAAGCAAATTATGAGATTTAGGAATTATATCATCCTCATGAACCTCGGCGCATATGACGTCATTCGTCACTAAATTTCGTATTTTAAATGAGAATTTTCGCGAAGCACTATATTCAAATGTTTTTCCTCTCACTGCACCACGGACGTATACACAGGTCCGGGGGCTCTCGTGGTGGGGGAATTTGCCTAATGTAAGCCAGAAAGTTTCACAAACTGACCACTGAATGTAGTGGCGTATGTGTTGAGTAGTGTAGGATTTGAATTTGAAAAGATAAACAAAACACGTTTTCCGACATTTTCTAACCTCAGAGTCTCAACTGGTGTCAAGAATATTTGGTGAAGTATTAATTTTGGAATTTTTATTACTGTAACAAATTTATCGGTTAACTTAATTTGCTATCGACAATTTTTATTTATAAGAAACGTTTATTATATGATTAAAAATGTGTGTTAGGGCCACTCGTTGCACTATATTAATATTTTGAAAAATCAGTTTCATGCAATTTACTTTAAATCATATTATTGTTAGCATCAATATGTGTTTATTATTTTCATTAATTAAAAAAGCATCCACATTATTCAAATTATTGAATACATCTGGTTTAAATTGGCTTCTTGATATACAAATTTCAAATTAATCCTCCACTTTCTCTACTCTACTATTACGCCACTACCGGAAGTGGCAACTTTGTGAAATAATCGGAAGCTTCAATAAGGGAACTTCCCCCACCACGAGAACCCCCGGACCTGTGTATACGACCGTGCACTGCACCTTCCCATTGAATATGGTAATTTTTCTCACTTATTTTGCAACTTATGTTATTTAAACTGCTAGTTATTGAAACTACGGTTTTATTATATAATTTGTGAATATTACTTTTTCCTAACTTCAATCTGCTAGCGAAAATATTAATCTTTCTAACTCTAAATGGCAATTAATAAGTTTGTGGTACATTTATAATTGATATGAAAAAAGTATTTCTTCGTATCTCTGTGACAATAATACTATTTTCTCGGCTATATCCTAGATTGCCATCGAACTCTTGTGAAAATCTATATTATAAGGCCAATTTTTACAACCAATAGTTTCTCCGTGTAATCAAACCATTAATGGAACATTCTGAAAGAAGCAACCACCTCAGAGGAAAACTCTTGTCAAAGGTACGCCGCGTCCCCAAAAACGAAAATCTTGACACACAAAGAGTTGTGTAACTTTTTTATCTTTGAATTAAAAAAAATAAATGACCAAACATGGATTTTGACCCTTTTCTAAATCGAACTGGACCATAATCTTATCTTCTACAGAGACATAAGTTAGGCTAATACAATTATTTTAGGCCAATAAAACGCATTTCCGAAATTCAGCACTTATACCCTTATGCCCGGGACCCTTGATTTATTTTATACTTACATGAATACCGTCGTCATCCTTCTCGAGCTTCCATGTTAAACCAGTCATACTTGCGAGATACAAGTACTCCTTCAGAGAATCTTCGACGATCTTAACAAACAATTCCTCTTCGTCGAATCCAGTAAGCGAACTGTAAATGAAATAAGAAATGTAATATTACCAATTAAAATATTTATTAATTAACAATATAATAGGGGAAATTAGTACAAGGTGGATGGAAAAAGTTTTCAAGTTGTCATATTTATAAATGATGAGCAAGTGGGGAAAGTATTACATATCAAATTAAAGCTAAAAAATTCGTTTTAAGGATTGCAATGCCATCAAATGTATTATATTAGCCTTTATCCTATGTTTTAGACCTTTTTAATACCTTGTCATTTTATTTATTTTATTTTATCTTCTGGTACGAAGTGAATATTCATTCACATTTTACGACTATCAGATCAGTTGTCTAAGGACATTGTCTATAAATTCATGAAATAGCAAACCAAAACTGTGATCATGACAATCATTGCTACCAATGACCGTAGACAAAGAAACTACGAATAATTTTATTTGCTTCTGTTGATAAAAAGCATGAACTTGCTTATTTATTTGAAAGTTGTTTGGTTGGTAGCACCATAAAAATAAACTGTTTGTCATACAGGGTGGACACGGTAGGGCTTACATACATGGCTAAGTTGAATGCCACCCGAATTTTTCCAAAGCAGGGAAGAAGCCATTCCACAGGGGCATTTTTAAATTTCGCGGTTTTAAAGTTGCATTCGGATCGGCCTATCGGTCAACTCCGTGCATCTTCGGATTAAGTTTATCATTTTAATTTCAAATGGATACCAGTGTTGAAAATATAGGTTATGTTAAGTAGTAATTACAAATAATAAAAGTGTTTAATTAATAACGAAGTAAGACATGTGGACATGTGATCAACAGTTTTTGTCTGCCCCATCTCGACTCTTCCAAGACCCTCCAGTTACTGTCGTCCACCGGCCCACACCAGAGGAGGTCGAGGCATTTTTGAGACAAGTCTACGAAGTCCAGCATCCACTGAAAGTACACTCAAAGAATGTAAATAGCTTCAAGGAGCTGTGCAGTGCCCTCATAACACCTGAGGAGGAATGCCTACCTATCACTACCGAGGAGGTGAAAAACGTATTAAGAGGCATGAAGAACTATTCCGCTCGGGGACCAGATGGTATCAAGACTTCTGGCGGAAGAAGTTTCCTTCAAACCACCAGTATCTGGCCCGCATTTTCACCTCATATCTAAAGTCGGAAGAGCCTATTCCGGAGTGGTTTGTGGAAGGGCGCACAGTGCTCCTGCCGAAGACGGGCAACTTAGGTGACCCTAAACATTACAGGCTAATAACTGGTCTGAACACACTGTATAAGATCTTCACAGCTATCCTAAATGTTAGGATTGTTCGGACAATTGGACCTGTGTGGCGAGAGATGTACGAACAATGCACAGTGAATAAAAAGGATCATTTTTGTTGCAGATCATTTTGCTTCAACGATCATTTGACTCTCGAGATCATAATGATCTGTCTATTCGGATCATTTTGATCTGCTTTTATTGTCATTTGTCAGACTGAATAAAATGGCCGCCAAATTTCGGTGCCGATGTCAGAAGGACATAACCTCAAAGTTTTATCTACCCGCATGCAAGTGACAACTACACTTAACAGCTGATATATTCTAATATCAGTTTTTGTTCATATTTTTACTTTTCAAGTACACTGCACGGTCAGAAACCATAAAAAGCTCGCATATGAGCTCCAGTACTCCAAGAACGGCGGCCATCTTGGTTTAATTTGATACATGATCCCGAATCAGATCATTGTGATCTGAAAAGTCGATCATTCATTGTGATCGATCAAAATGCTCTTAATTTTGGTATCATTTTTGTTGCATATCAAAATGATGTTGATTTCGGTATCATTTTGAACAATTTTTTTTACTGTGTGCGGCTTAAAGAAAGGCGTAGCAGGATGTCGGCAGAACCTGCTCATCGATAGATGTGTCTGTGAAGACGCAGCATTCTATCAGCGTTACCTATTGATGGCCTGGATTGATTACCGGAAAGCTTTTGATTCAACCTCCCATAGACTTATCATCTGTCTGTTGAAAAGCTTACTGGTTCATCCACACATCGTAAGGTGCATAGAGAGATTAATGCCGCATTGGGAAACCAGATTTACTATCTCATCTGGAAAACATCGTGCGTTAACTAACAGTGTCACCTTTCAGAGAGGTGTGTTTCCGGACGACACCATGAGCCCTCTCCTCTTTTTCCTCACATTATTTCCACTATCTCTCGCACTTCGCTATTCCGAAGGGTACCTCTGCGGCAAACCTGGAAATCGAGAGCATAAGGTCACTCATGTATTTTACATGGATGATTTTAAGATCTATGCTAAAAATCAAGAGATACTACATCTAGCTCTAGATATTGTCAAAGAGTACACTCAAGAGATTGGAATGGAATTCGGGTTAGAAAAATGCGCCAAGGTTTACTTGAAGAAAGAAAAACTTAATGACATCCCCGAAGACCTTGAGCTCGTCGACAGAAGCGCTATACGGCACCTTGGCGCTGGAGAGACCTATACATATCTGGGCGTGCCACAGAGCCGCATTCAGGACGTGACATCTATAAAGGATACTCTCCGATGCAGATACAAACGTCCCATCCGACGGATTTAGTCTTCCGAACTGTCGGCGAGGAACAAAGTATCTGCGACGAACATGCTTGCCGTCCTGGTAGTACTTTATTCATTTGGAGTGGTTCCATGGACGAAGGACGCACCTTAAATCTTCTGTTCCGCGACTTTACATCTCATGCCGTCAAGGTGGTCGCGGAATACTAAATCTTATATGTCTTTACAACAAGATTATTCTGGGTACAGCACATATAGTCGCAAATGGACAAGACCCTTTTCTTAAAATGGTCAGGAAACACGAAGAAGTGAGCAAAGGGGCGTTTCTGTATAAAGCAGCGGAGGAGGCTGCTGAAATACTCGGCCTTGACTTTAATATCAGGGATGAGCAAAATGCATCAAATCTTATCCATCTCGAGTCCTCACAGAAATGTGGAGGATCTGCCCAAATACCGCTCCGCTAAACGCTCCTAGGGAAACAGAGTCAATTGTCGAGAATGAGAAGTGCCGGATACACTGAAACTTCATATTCTAGACTTCATAGCCAAGGAGAATGAAAAGAAATAGAGGTATAAAGACCTTATAAGGGAATTGCGACGCTTATGCCCGGAATATTCTGTAAAGCTAATCGTCTTGAACATCGGCCCTCTTGGAGGTGCCAAGGTTTCACTGGTTAATAGCCTGAAAAGCATCCCTGCGTGTCAAAAAAATGCTGAGACACTTGCGGGGAAAATGCGGAAGGCGGTCGTCCTTGGGTCGCTCCGTGTCCTCAGGGTGCACGAGACTTTTTCCAGATCATCGTCTTGAATTCATCGCAGACTGTAACCACCTATCTCACGGTCGTAAGACGTGGTTACAGCTGCAATTTTACCACGGTTTCGCTGGGAGCGGGTGCAATTTTTCAGACTAGCACCTGCTCCCAGCGAAATCCTGCGGTTGTCCTTATGACAAACTTTTAATATATAACTTTTAAATATATATATATGGGACGTTTCACGTCACTTTTACCCCCCCCCCCCCTCTGCCCAAAATTTGAGAGGACGTACGTAAACTTACGACCACTCAAAATTTTCGTTGAAATATAGGCTTTCGAATGTGAAGTGGCATATGTCATGATTTCAAGATGGCCCACCAATATGGCGGCCATAACGATAGAAAGTGTAAAAATTCAGAATAGCGATAAAAAATTCTGAAAATATAAATGCAGCAGCTTTTCTGGCTACTGGTTCGAATGCCAAGATAAAACTTTCAAAATTCAAGATGGCAGATCCAATATGGCGGACGAAACTGTCAAAAATCAACGGATCCATTCAAAATTTTGTATACGGGGGTTTCTCGGGTCGCTGATCAGGAATCTGAAGGTTAATTTTTGAAATTCAAATGCAAGCTTTTATGCATATGCATGATCTTACGTGTGGTGACATCAAGGGCCTTAAGTTTATTCTTCGTCCATTGAACCACCCCAAACGAGTAGAGTAGAACCGGGACAGCAAGCATGTTAGTCGCAGATATCTTGTTCAACGCTGACAGATTGGAAGACCAAATCTGTCGGAGAAGATGCTTGTATTTGCTTCGGAGAGACTCCTTTACTGATGTTACGTCCTGAATGCGGCTTTGAGGCACGCCCAGGTATGTATAGGTCTCTCCAGTGTTAAGATGTCTGATAACACCTATATCCAAAAGCTCAGGGTCCTCGGAATATCCTGTGACCACCCATCTCACGGTTGTGAGACGTGGCCATGAATGGGATTTACCGCGGTCCTACTAGGAGCCGGTGTCAACCTGAAAGCAAAAATGTTGATACTCAAGTCTAACCTGTCAAAAATTTATTTTACCCCGTGCCAAATGGCACTTCTCATGAAAACACGTAAAATATATTTTCGATAAAAATTAAGAGAATTATTCATCAGGCAATTTTGAAACCAAGATTTTGACAAATCGAATGAACAAGTGAAGAAATAGTGAAAGCAATTTAATTTCTTCAAAAATGATAATCTGTCAGCGGACAAATTTTACATCTCTATGTCAAAAACAAATTTTTTTAAATTAGACAATAACAAGTTAGTGGTAGAAAGGCTGATTATAAAACTCGTTTTTAATATTGCCACTCAGGTATTTTCCCCATCATTCAGTTCGTACTGGTATCCACCTCGTACTGGTTTCCCCTACATTACGAAAAGAAATAAGATGAACCATAAAAAGTTACAATTTATTTTATCCGAATTTTTAATCCAAATTAGAAAAATAATTTTTAGAACTAAGTACCTAATAAAGTGGAACATTATATAGGCTCTGGGTACGAGAAATTCGTTGTCTTGTTTAAACCAAACTCGCATTAAGGCAGTGTCCTGAATGATTATCGGAAATTTATCTACCTAAAAATACGAGATATGTATAATAACAAATTATTTGTAGACCCTTAAATAAAAAGTTTTTAAAATTTATTAAGTTGGAAAAACTCACAATTACAGAATTGTCCCATTTAATGTTGAATTCGGTGGGAATAAACTCGTTCTCAGCTGGCAATTTAAAATCTGAATTGAAACCAGCATTACTGCATTTTTCTATAACATCTGAAGAAATTTTTTCCTTTCTGAATTTTGTCTTATACCAAGGTTCGATTTCAGTGGCAATATATTCGAAAACCTTCGCTGTAACATGAACCCTACTATTCTGTGAAGTGAAATTACTGATAAGTTGATTAATAAGTTCTGGCTTTCACTCACGACGATTTGTTAGGACTTCTTCAATTGGGTATTTCCCTAAACGTTTTGCCATTTTTTCCACGTAACAGGGAAGGGAAGATATTATCTCCGCGAAACGAAAATTAATGTTCCTAATCTTATTCATTTCCTGAAACATTTTTTCTTTTATTTAAATTAAATTATTGTTTGCTAATAATTTTAAATAAGATTCATTAAAATATATTAAACTGATTAAAAAAATCGGAATATAATATTACATTAAAAATCCACTCTTGAGGTCCTTCTTCTTTAAGCATATTGATATACTGAAAAGTCAAGTTTATAATGTCATCAATGTGTTTCAAGCCCTCTTCTGTTAGAAAAAAGCTGATGGAGAAAAATTTGAAACCTCCATTTCTATCACCAAGTCTATAAGTGATACTAGATAAATCATTGCTCCAGCCCTTGGCTTTCAGAGTGTAATTTAGCGATCCTTCTCCTTCGCGATTTATCAAACTAAATAGATAAGGTACAGCCTAAAAAGAAGGATAATTTATTCTCTCGAGATGTGAATATAATTTGGGAACCATAATCATTTAAGGAATAAATAAAATTCCGCACGAAAAACGTTGGATGAACACTCTTTTATCAACCCAATAGCCAACTTCTTTACTAATTAGTGTTTCTTTTTTAAGATGCTTACTGCTTACATAATAACACCCTTCCAGCTGCGGGCAAGCAGGCAGATAATCAAGAAATCATCACAGTATGTTCGAACATGATTTCCTGGACCGAGGAAAAAAATGAAATTAAATATTTTGAAAATAGCTGCTATTTTTTTTGACACTAGTTAATTGTATTCAACTCCACTGATCAGCACCGTAGCGATTGTGGCGTTTCGTGGACAAGAAGGAATAAAAAGAACAAACTATTATTAATATTCGACGTGTGCAAATTACAAGGTTTCATCTAGGAGAAACCAAATGAAAAGGTGCTAACTCGTGGAGACCATATAAAACGATGCTACAGAAGTTCCGTTAAGCTGGCAGGACCACATTGCAAAAATGGACTGAAAACCTATAGAGAATTTAGGGCTCATTTAGGGCTAATTTAATGCTCTATTGCCAAATTTAATGCTCTGCATTAAAAAAAAAACCGGTGGTCATGCTAGCTTAACGTTAAGCTAGCAGGACCACACATATAAAAAAAACTACTTAGACAATATTTCTTTGCAGAATAATTTAGGGCTCATTTAGGGCTCACTTAATGCCCCATTGCCAAATTTAATACTCCGCAATTTTTAGGGAAAACCCGTGGTCATGCTAGCTTAACGTTGAGCTAGCGGGACCACACATAGAAAAAAACAACTTAAACAATATTTCTTTGCAGAATAATTTAGGGCTCATTTAGGGCTC
>CAKNWW010314905.1:0-13761 GCA_932074435.1 Andricus kollari | reverse complement strand
AGCCCGCATATCAACCCCCAGTTCAGTAATTCGCCTGTCCATCGTTCGCGCGGAGTGTGGAATTTTTTCAATGATTTCGGCCTTCTTATCCCCCCATAAAATTCGAGTCCATTCAGCACAAATCGGATTAATCAACTTTCCTACCTCTGTGTGTGGCTTACCTGCCCGAGCAATAGCTAGTGCTGCAGCATATGAGCACTCACACAACTTTTGCCTCATCCGTGATTCATCGCTGTCTTCTAAAGTTGAATCAGAACCTAAGATTTCACGCTCTTGTCCATCCAAAAGCTCAAGTTCTCGCAATTTTGTTTCAAAAACCTCCACCGGAAGGTTTTGAGATTCCGGGTGCTTCCGCTCATAATGACGTTTCATTTTTAAGGTAGGTTTAGTGGCGACGGAAAATACTGTTAAGCAAATTAAGCACTGTGGTACACCACTTTCTTTTATGCGAATACCGTACTTCAAATA
This sequence comes from Andricus kollari, assembly GCA_932074435.1. Lineage (NCBI taxonomy): Eukaryota > Metazoa > Arthropoda > Insecta > Hymenoptera > Cynipidae > Andricus > Andricus kollari. The sequence continues at coordinate 13,293 of CAKNWW010314905.1, read as the reverse complement.
GTCCGACATTTTGCACGTCTTCAAGCCTTTGACTTTTAGACAGAACTGACTTTAAATAGCCATTTGACACCTGAAAATGTCAGAAAAGAGAGGAAGTGGGGATTTGGGAATTTAGCATATCTTCCAAATTTTACGACACTTCTTTGATCCTTTAACTTTTCGCACGTAGTTCCAACAGAGTAGAAGTTACAACCCCTTCTGCTCCTATTGTTCATGGCACCGTGATTCTACGAATATCCATGATTCTATGCCCAAAGTGTGAGACATAATGAAGACTACTAAGAAGAGGAAGATATAAGGATTTACGTTTTCAGGATATCTTCACAAATTTACGAAAATCACAATTCTATTGAAACCCATCTTAAGATTTATTTCATTTCGGTATTTATTACTCCTCAAATTTTCAGATCTTACAAGGAAATCAAATATCGTTTTCTTGAAAGTTAATTTTGTAACTGAAATATTAATTTTTCCATTTTCGGTTGAAATTGATCTTTATTAGTTCAAAATTCATGTATTTAGTTTAGAACTGAACTATTTCGTTCGGAATTCTCTTTCTTTAAATGGTTCATCTTTTTAGTTGAAAATTCATCAGGTTTGTTGAACATTTAACTATTGTGCTGAAAATTTGATTTTTTTACGTTGAAAGTTAATTTTTTCTTGTTTTTACTATAAATTTAGCCACTCAAATTATAAGTTTTAATTTTTTAACTGTAAATTTAATTATTCCGACTAAAGATTCGTAATTTTAGCTGAAAATTAATCTCTTCGGTTAAAAATCCAACCATTTTTGATTGAGAAGTTGAACCATCTTTTTTTATTAAAAATTTTGTTATTTGGTTGAAAATTGAATTATATTGTCCAAAATTTAACCACTTTTATAGAAAATCATTATATTCGGTGGAGAATTCAATCGCTTTGTTGAAAACTTAGATTTTGTTTTTAAATGCAAATTCATCTTCTTTGGTCAAAATTTAATCTTTTTTGGTTCTAAATGCAACTGTTTGATTGAAAATTAACCTATTTTCGTTAACGATTTAACTACGTTGTTGAAATCTCGTATTTTTTAATTGAATTCAACTGTTTTTTATTCAAAATTTGAATCTTTTTTTGTATGAATATCAACCATCATATTTTTCGTTGAGAATTTATCTTTATTGTTTAAAAGTTGAACTAATTGGTTAAAAATTCATACTTTTGGTTGAAGATTCATCATTGTAGTTGATAATAATTCATCTCTTTCGTTGAAAATTGAACTATTTCTTTGCAACTTTTGTTGTTGCTTAACATTCATTTTTTTAAATGAAAATCTAACTATTATATTTTGTGAAAATTTAACATTTTCAGTTGAAAATTCATAATGGAATTTTTTGTTTTTTGTTTAGTTTAAAATCGATGCTAAAAATTCATTTCTTTGGTTGAATATTTAATTATTTACTTACAAATTATTTTTCTTCATGTTGCAAATTAATTTTTTTAACTGAAAATCTAACCATTCCATTTTTGGTTTAAAATTTTTATTTTTTAATTGCAGATTCATCTATCTGATACGCAAAATGGTGTTTTTTAGTTGAAAATCCATGTATTTTTCTAAAGATTTTTCTTTTTGGGTAAATGATTAATCTTCTAGGTTGAAGATATATCATTTTTGTTTAAATGCGTCGTTTGATTTCTTAATTGATTAATTTGTAAACTAATAATTAAATATTATTAATTGCATTCCCGGGGGGAAAAATTATACATAGTGTGAAGTATTATACATAATATTCATTTATTTTATACATTTTTTGTATATATATTTGTTTTATATGTATAATAATATTAATTCATAATATATGTATAATATAATATCTATACTAATTGTCTTATTTCCCACTCGGGTATTGTGCTGATATTCTCACAATCGCTTATCAGGAATGATCATGAATTTCATTGAAATGCAACTCAAAATTTATTTATTTTCGATACTTAATTACTCTTACAATTTTCAGACGTTATAGGCAAATGAGATATCGTTGAAATCGGAAAAATTCGCAGATTCCAAAAATATCTTTTTCAAATCGCTAATTGCAAAATTAACGATTTTTAAATTTTATCAATTTCTCTACTTTCCAACAAAGGAACTCTGAGGAAAGGGTCGGTCTGCCCAGGCCCTCAGGTAGCTGACCAGAATATAGGTCGTTGGTCAGGCCGGTCAGGGTAGCCTGACTTGGTCAAGTGCGTGCCGACCACTGTACTACAGTTACGGAATTTTCGGTAAAACTAACCAAGAGTGGGGATGGGGACAATTTGATCTGAGTGCTTAATCCCTTTGCAATTAGTATAATTTTGAACGTTACAGGAAGTAAAAAACGCGCCTTCGACTCGACCTCCATGGTGGTGCGGTCTCTCTGTAGCTTAGTGGGTACAAGCAACAGACCGACAATCTGTAATACCTGGGTTCGCATCCCTGCGGAGTTAAGGAGTCATTTTTTGACAACTTAGAAATAAAAGTCAATATTAAAAAAATACTGATTTGAGACCAGTAGACAAAAAACAATTACATCAAATTATTTGCAACATTTATCTGGTCAAAAGCCATAACATCAAAAAATATCTACATTATCCACTTTCTGATGAATGAGACTAAAATGAGTAAAGAAATAGTATATTGTGATACAAGTCGGTAAGCAGGGACTTCGCACGCGAGTGCTAAGTCCCTGTCTCCATACGTATCGCAGACTATTTCTATTTTCGGGAGGTGAAGCACCCAGCAATAAAGACTGTGTTTCAGTCATTCGGATGAATATTGTTTCCATTATCTCGTCTGATGACGTTAGTTGTATTATTCCAGTCACATTCTCCTCTCGCTCGAACATAAGAGATTTTTTTGAGGCTTCGTTATTGGCCTCAAGCTATAAGCTCACGGCCAGATCCAAATTGTTTTGCGAATTTCAGTCGAATAGTTGGTTAGATTAAGCGACTGCGCTAATTCGATTGGTTATATGACTGTTGTGTTAAACGTATAAGTGATGTGGCCAGCAAAATTGGCCTTGCGTGAGCGTGAATGAGGTGGTGTGTTCTGATGTGGACTGAAGCCTTCTTTCCTTTCCTGAGTGATCGTGTGGTTCACAGCGCCATTGTGGTCGTGTTGTTATGTGTGCTACGCACGATCTTCATCCTTCTTCTTTCCAGCGGCGGTGAAGTTCAAATGGGTGCGTATCACTGTTCACAGGGTTCGTGTTGCCTAATAAGGATAAGGAACAGGAGTCCAAATATGAGATTGTGTATTTATTTCTACCAACGTTAAGTAAATGTGTTGTGTTGTTGACGCTAACATAAAAGCTGATCTAAAGCAGATTCAGAAAACTATAAGAGAGAAGCAATACTTCAGGCAGAGGGAGATGGACAGATTCCAGGTGATATCAAAGTAAAAAAGCAGTAGGAGCAGTAGCTTTTTGGGAGGCAGAAATAGAACGAGGAAAAAAAAGGAAAGGAAAGCGCAACATAATTTGATATATTTCATATTTTTAACGACCATCGTGTTTAATCCTCAAGCGTGGTTTGGGATTTAAGCTTCCCGTTTTTCCATAAATAAGTCGGCCAACTTATCCCCAGAAATTGGAGCGTTGAAATCTGGACCTCATGTTTGCAGCGAATTTATTTTGACTTTCAATTTTTTTACATAAAAGATGATTTTGACTTTTCGGCTGCTCGTCAGGAATAACAGCAGAGTGGTGCCTCCTTTCAAGTTATGGGAATTGGAATTCTACAATGAGTTTGTTTTAGAAATAGGGCTTTCAAATGTTTTATACTCAGTGTAGGCTTCAACTGTCTCAAAAATATAAATTTCCTGCGAACAGGAGAAGAGCAATGACAGAGCTCGATCGTCCTCCCCACCACTGGAATGCGCGAGAAGTCGCTCGACGATTGCGAATCGCTAAAAAATCGTCAGGAGCTTAGTTAGTAGCTTTTCGAGCGAGAAGCGGATCTTATCATAAAGAACGATTCACGACGGCTAATAATTCGATTAGAGTTGTTGTATACCGAAAGTTATAATTAAATTCATTTTTCGGTTCTTAAATTCCGGCTCCTTTTTATTCCCACCAGTTTTCTTTTTCTTCCTTCTTACGAATCATCAAATTCCCAGTTCAAATTTTAGCTTCCAGCCAAATTTTTCAGGAGTCATCCAGGATCCAGAATGTTCCATCTTCGATGCTTCGATGCTTTGATCCATCAGCAATCGAAGGTGAGTGATGAAGTGTCGCGATTATTATTTTTATTTTTATCGCTTTCCTTCCCCTTCGCGCGGACCACTTTTGTTTTTGAGTTTTTCTCCATCAATATGTCAGATTGATTTTAGCTTTTCATGTATTCTTTCAATCTTTCGATACACTCCGGCGATCAGAATTCCGCGTGGCAGTTGCAGTATTTTAGGTCCGGTTTATTAGCGCCTCTTGCCCCTGATTTTTCACCGGTAGGTCCATCCTTCAGAACGTCTTATGTACCTCACGAAGTAGTCTGCCAGAAAACTGACAAGCGTCCCCGAAAATCCCGAAGGCGTTCAAATCGCAGACGGAGAAAAATCAAGAAGCAACAGCTCCTCACATCTCAAGAAATAGTGAATTCCGCTCTTCCCACTGTGCCTTTATCTTCGCCTCCGCTTTCCGTTACCGTGAAGTCGTCAAATCTCGATCCCGTTTCTCCACCCAGCTACCGTCTCCGCGCCAGGTTTCCACCAGTTTGGAATACGACCCGCAGTATCCCGATTGCTGGTTATATTCTCTCGGTCCCGAATACGACCCGGAAAGTCCAGCTTTTTATTCGTTCGGAATTCCGAAAGAGCGAATTCCGGAATTTCTACCGAGTTTCTCTCCTCTCGCTCCCCCTTCGTGTCCGCCTGGGGGCATTAACTATTCCGGCAGTCACTGAGCCCTCGACCAAAAATAACTTCTCGGCGAGGGAACTTTTTCGCAGACTGGAAACGAGTTCGGACAGGTAGCTTAATCTTGGCACTCGCTGAAGCCTCGATCGAAAATCTCCCCTCGGCGACGGAACTCTTTCGTAGACTGCAAAGGAGTTTGGAAAGCCTGGTCAGGGAACTTGTGCTTATCCCCGTGGGAAGCTCACCCGTGCAGTTCTCCTCCTCGACGCGCAAGTTCACGGTCAGGAGAGCCTGGTTCTAGTTAACAACAGTTTCCGTCAACTTCTTCTACACCTAAAATATTATTAAATTATAAGTAGTAGATTAGATATAGTGTAAATTAATTTGAAGCGCAAGCCTGGAAGTTTTTGAGTGGCGCTTACCGGCAAGCAGAGTTACATTAAAACTAAATGAAACTAAACTTAAAGCTTATAACTATCAGGCCAACGGGTTCATTGGGGACCCCAGGCCGACATGCAAATTGCTGTTCATAGAATCCTGTTGAATTTCTTTAACAAGTTGAAGATAATTGCAGTTGTTTCTTTATCAGGGCAGGCGACGAGGTCCATTATATCAAAGCTCACTGGGTCAAAAGTAACGTCAATCTTGCAGAACTCGTCCACTATGGACCTCTTCACCTCAGCCATCCCGGGCACTGGAAGATCAGGTGACTAAGAACCTGGACCTCTGCTCCACTATCTATATTGATCTATGAGATAGCCCGTCTGTTAATCTTGACGTCTCTAAACTAGGGAATGCGAGATTCTAGGTCGGCTTTTTCAAAAAAACTTCACCCCTTTCTGAGCCGAGCCCTTCAATCTCATCTCGCTTAGACCCTCCCTATATTCTCTATATACTTCGGGCAACAAGTGCTGAAAGTTTTTCTCAAACACTTCCAACTCGACACCCATGGACGCAGCAGTCCTGTCAGAATATAATCTCGCAAGGGAGAGGAGAGTCATTTAATCTTCAAGCGGCCTTCAAAATGGCAAACATTTCGATAGTTATCATGGAAACGTCAATGGGTAGGGCGTGGCCCTCCCATAGGTCCAGCTCGCTACTGAAGACGGCCACACGGGAAGAGCTGTCCGTAAAAAGGGAGGCCCAGTCCAGAAAGAGCTCCCATGCTAGGTCAGAAAACACCTGATTAACTTTATAAGAGCCCCTGTGGAGGAGCTAGTCTCCAAACTCCCCATGCGTCTCAAGTCATCCAAAAAGACCCTCGTGCAGGGGTGATCAAAAAACACTGCTTCTTTCTGCGGTGTATAGGGACATTTTTCAGGACGGGCTCGGAAAAATCCCTCGTCAACGCGAATTTGGAGGGATAGAATTTAAAATTGCGATGCGCCGAATTTGCTTTCATCAGCACTTGCTGCAGTTTTGGGTTTGAACTAGCTGTATAGTGTTCTGCTGAATGTGTTCAACGCTAAATAGAACCATAATGCAAGAAGGTGTCTCCTTGAACGATACCCGTTGTAATGCGTATTAATCTAGTTATACTTTTTTGTCCATGATCAAAATACTTGATTCTTGTTCCCCAAAACATCATCGCACGATCTAGAAAGTCGATGATGTCGAACAATTTCTTTTTATCATTCGCGAAAAGTTTTTTTTTCTCAAATAATGTCGCAGGTAATGAATGTTAAGAATTATACTTTTTGTGTAAGACATTTCGCAATCATTCAAACAATTATATATCTTGTCCTCCACCTTTCCTATCAAAAGGCGCAAGTGAATGATTATTAATTGTTTAAATAGTTGCAAAACTGTCTTCTGCAATAAATATCTCTCTTAACATTCATTAACTGCATAATTATTTCCATAAAATAGTAATTTTTTACATTTACAGAGGAAAATATTGTTTTAATAATTGAAAATTGTTTCAATATTTTTAAACTGTCTTTCACACAAAATATCACTCATTGTCTTGCAATTACTTCTAACTTGCATATATAAATCAATATCATTTTTCAAATTAAAAAATATTATAACACGCTTATTATTGATGTGTAAGTACAGTTATTGCTGAACAAATTATACACAATATTATTAGTAAGCGCTTTTCTTTAATAATCTTTATATATTCTCGATAATATAAAATAATAGTACTTTCAAGTTCACAAATGTGCTATAATTACTTTAAGGCTTAAAATCGCATGCATATATCCAGAACAAGGAATGCTTAAATTGTTGAAACTCGCAAAGGAATAATTCAATTCTATTCTACTTTAATACTTTTTTCAATTAATTGAAAAAATTCAGCCTTATTTAACACCATTTACAAAAATGTGATTGTAAGTCAATCATTACGGTAGACGTAGAATACAATTTTAGTATGTATGATATATTGACATCTGAAAAGTTGCTAAATGAAAAGGAAATTACAACGATATGGCCGGGTCTAGTCCTAGGACCTAGACCAAGGCTCTTGACCTTTACTCTGCAGAGAACCGTATAGAAGCAGACCCTTTTTTTCAATTCTTCGCCGTTGGGGGCGACTTAGTAATGGACACGCATCACCCTTTTTTTGTACTACTATTCCCTCACAAGACTTTAGCATAGCTCATTAAAGTCCAAATTATGTGAATTCAACTTACAGGAAAATATACAATTTCATCTAGTTTTTACTGGTCCGAGCTTTATCAGTGTACTGGGCTCTTACTTTTAAAGCTTGATTCGTCTCAATATCTCCATTAAAGCCGGAGATAATTTCTTGTATTAACAATTCTGGTGACCACAATTCTGAATATTTTTTGATTTTCATAGTTGAGCTCCATTTACAAATAGACAAGAAATCCACTTGAATTTTTTCCATTTTTTCCGGACATTTTTGCGAGTTTAGGAACACCTGATAATTGACCTTCCAAATCTTGGACAGCCATAAAAGAAAGAGGAGCAGACGAAGGTTTGTTAGAAAGGATAAGAGAAATATTTGTGGAGACTAAGATAAGGGTGAAGATAGGAGAAAAGAAAGGAGAGGAATTGTGGACAGGAAGGGGACTCAAACAAGGGTGCACGTTGAGTCCACTTCTATTTAGTGTTCTTCTGGTAGACTTAAAGTAGAAGATGCGGAGGAAAGGGAATGGGGGGACAGCGTTAGGAACCGGCAAAGTTTATTTATTAGCATATGCAGATGACATAGAGCAAGCAGCGGATTATGAAAGAGGGATGAATCTATAATAAAAGGAGGTGTTTCGGGTTTCAATCGTGTGCAAAACTACGAATCTTGCCGACGTTTCGTGAACATTGCAGTTCACTTCTTCAGGGCTAACCTGAAACTGAAGTTTCAGGTCATGTTGTTCTTACATATAAAGGGTTCAGATAAGAAGAGTAACACTGAAGAACGTTACTCTTTTTAACTGAACCGTTTGCGAAAAAAATCCAAGAAAAGAGAGCATATTCACATAGAAGTTCCGTGGTCCGCTAAACGGTAGAAGAATTGCAATGGGAAATTCTGGCGCATCCGGCTTACTCTTCAGACATTACTCCGTCCAATTACCAGCTTTTTTTCTCGTTACAAAACAGCTTAGCTGAGCACCAAATTAAAATTGAAGCTGAAGTGCGAAAAATGGTTGATGACTTTATAGCATGAAAAGATCAAGCCTTCTTTCGCCATGAAATCTATCAATTGCCTCAGCGTTGGCGAAGAGTAGCAGAAGACAATGGCCACGATATTAATTAATACTTGCATTTTGTTAGATTTTTGAAAATAAAAAATAAAAAGTTGCTTAAAACGGTTAGAACTTATTTGTACACAAAATTGCAAAATTTTTACATATTTGTCTACAACTTTTTGAGGTCGCTGATTTCGAATTTAACGTTCAAAATTGCAAACTCAAAATAGCAGATCCAGTATGGCGAATCTAATATGACGGCTAAAATTGCAAGGTTTTCATATATTTGGCTGAAACTTAGTATAAGGGAGTGTTTAGGATCGTTGATTTCGAATTTAACATCTAAAATTACAGGTTTAAAGTAGCAGAACCAATATGGCACTCATATTATATTATAAAGCACAACTGACAATGGCGGATCCAATATAGCGGCGGTAATAAAGAAAAATTTTCGGAATTACATAAAACTACTGCAGTACTGTTGTCGCTGCTAAACCCTCAGAGAAATATCCTCTTGTGACAAGAGGATATTTCTTGACGTAAATGAAATTTCCTCTTAAATTTAAGGTTAAGAGGATTTTTATTTGTCACAACAGGAATCTTTTTGCAGTAAAAATTATCCTTATGCGATTAACTTTACCTAATCTTGCAGCCAACTAATTATGCTCTAAAAAATATATTAACGTTGTTAAAACAAAACAGGCAAGAGGATGGTGATTTTGTTTCAAGACAACATGTTTTCTCCTGACATTTTGGAATAAAAATAAAAACACTAATTTTTTGCAAAGCAGTTGAATTTTCAGTGTAAAAAATTACTTGTTAATTTAAAAATACCTACAAATTTGTAATACATACATTTTCAACCAAATATGTAGTTGAATTTTCTACCAAATTGTTAAAATTTGAATTTTCAACCATGGAAAATGTGGCTTTTGAACAAGATTATTAAATTTTCAACAAAATAATTGCTTTTAAACCAAAAATGATAAATCATTAACCAAAAATTTATTAGTAGACTTTTCTACTGCAAACAATGAACTTTCAAGCAAAAATAGTTAAGATTTTCTTATTGGTTTCTATTAAATAAGTTCGCATTTAAGTCGAAAAACGAGAAAAAGAGGGGTATAGGGAAAAGACTGTGAAACCTGCGATAAATAAATAGGAATTTCAATCATTTATAGACCAAAGAATAACACTTCAAATTTCATGTGATATTAAACAGTAAGTTTAGCATATACAGTCGAACTTGGAGTTGAGCGCGGTCCATTCTCTCCGAACGTAATCATCAGGGCCGTGTCGCGATGTTGCTCAACGTGACGCAGTTATCCAGCTTGGTCGTTAGGGTACTACGCTTTATCGCTATGCTACTGTCTTTTCATGCATGAGTGAAAACCACACATCCCCCCACGGCTCCACTCATCGGAAGCCGTCGCGCGACGTCAATTCTCGGAAGACTCCAATCAAGTGTGTGTGTGTGTGATTTAATACACATAATTTAAATATATTCCGAAATATTGTCTTGCATTCTCAAATATTTCCTCATATTCCTACATATTCCCGTAATCTTCATATTCTTTTTATTCCTAAATATTCCGATATATTCTCCATATTCCCGAATATTCTTTAGAGAATGAATATATCCCTGGTACATGAAAAATCAGAGTGGTCGACCCCTTGCTTCCGTTATTGTTATTTTCAACAACAAATATCTCGTAACCGTAAGAAATAGGTAAAAAAGGATGTTAATTTTTTAGTTTTGAGTACCGCATATACTACACTATAATATGATATCCATATTATAAACTGACATCGATTTTGACCTATATTCTACGGTTTACGCGATATTTATTGATAATAATAGCAATAGCGGTAATTTCTGTTTGGTATTTCGAGTGGAACGTTCCCAAGCGAAGGACATTGTACACTTTCCGCTGTAACGTTCCGAACGTTTCGTGCTATTAGGCGCCGCCATAGTAGATCCGGCATTGTCAGTTTACTATTTTGATATTGTACTAGAAGTCAGCAACCCTAGAAACCCCCTCAGCGATCCCAAAAACTCCTTTATACAAAGTTTCAAGCAAATATGTAAAAATTTTGCAATGGTGTCCGCCATATTTGATCAACTGTTTTGATTTGTAATTGTTGACGTCAAATTCGAAATCAAGGACCCCAAAACTCCATCATGCCAAATTTCAGACAAATTCGACGTAAAGTCTAATTTTTGCCACTTTTTGTGGTTCCTGGCCACTGCGCGAGCGTATAGTCTGCTTTCTTGTTGCAGGTTTATCCTAAAGTATAGATGTCGCGTAATACATACAGGGCTTATTTTCTTCTGTAAGAGATAGAAGTTCGGGGAACTATAAATCGCAAGTGGATACTCTGTTATAAATTAGTATAGTTTGTAAATGAAAAAGATAAATATTACAATTTATTCTTAAATTATCTTCGGTATTCTTAAATCATAAACATCAGTAAATAAATATAGAAAAAAATGCACGAATCAAATCTAAATTAATAAATACATCAATAAATATAATATATAGCTATATCAAAATTTTAATATGTTTTTTAACTTTGCACCAATATCAGTGAAATAGGAATGATTAAATTAACAAAATATATTGTTTTTTTGTGTACTTTCGACTATTATTTTTATTTTGAAAAGTTTTGGGTAGATATATTAGTTCCTATTATTACAAAAATAAGTTATATATGTATACATCTACATAAATGTTATTTTAGTACGCTTGTGAACTTTCTCAATGCCCTCCTTGATCTGATTTATAGTATAAAGATCAAATTTCTCCTATAAACAAATTCTGCTATATATCCCATTCGTTCCATTGCATCAGTCTAAACAATTTTGTAGGTTAAAATATAGGTGCTCGAATACATGTCTGATTCCTAATTGCGTATAATTGATTACGCCTGTCTTTGAGACAGAAAAACTTCTAACATAAAAATTTGTTTATATGTGTGCTATAATAGGTTCACAATATTAAAATAAATCAAAAGAATATACTAGGCAAGCGTACCCGCCTAAAAATTTGTTGTCTCAAATTTTTTTTAAACTCCACTAATAAGTTAAATTGCTTTATTGCATGCAATGTTTTTAAACTGACTTACATTGGCTTGAAATAGCTTCAAATTAAATTGCAATTACTCCTTATTTACCTGAAAACACCCGAAATCTCTCATAATTCACCATGAAATTACTGCAATCACTCACAATTTACCGTGCAATCACTGTAATCTCTCGGAATTAATCGTGCAATTGCTGCAATCACTCGGAATTCACCGTGAAATCACTGTAATCATACAGAATTGACTCTGCAATCACTGGAAATCATTACATTCTTTTGAAATCACCTGAATCCACTGAATTCATTTGCAATCACTTGAAATCATGCAATCGATGTACACCATAATTCGAAGTTATGTATCCTTCGATCTGTGTAGAGTTTGTAGGTATGGCAAGGAAACATGGTTGCATGTGTTGGAGTGGTGTACAGGAGACGAAGGGGGAGGGGAGAGCATGGAAGAGAGAGTGAAGTGGATTATTAATTGAAATGGTCAGGCGTATAAGGGATAAAAGAAGAAAAAAAGCCAAAAAATAACTCCTGAAGGAGGATTAAAAATTAATTTTGCGGAATACAGCGTAGTTCCTAGATTGGTAGTTGCAAGAGGAAACGGAACATAACTTCGACTTCGATTTAAATAACGTTGAAATTTTAGAATAGTATCCTAATCTTGATAGCTACAAAGATATAACAACTCTATTAACTTCAGATCAGACATTCAAGTCTTAAGTACCATATATAATAATGTAATTGCACAAATATACATTCCAAAAATTTGAATTTTTCCGGCTTAAGACGTATATACGTATATATTACACGAAATTAGCCCCATTTTAATTGCATACAAATTCGCAGTCATTTCGCTATAATTTAACATACCACAAGGCTCTGCCAACTCCTTTTTTAAAAAATGTAGAATATATAATAATTTACTCTAGGATTTATCTCCTGTAAGTATAGATACGCTAAAATATATGTTTTCTTCATAAGCCGTATTCACATAACTCTGTTTTACTTCTAGACGAGACAAATATTTTAGCAATTTTAAGGTTATAACAATCCAATTTAAAAATTTCAAACTTTTCCAATCTGACAACTATGTACGATCTTCTAAGAAACTTTTTAAATTTCCGTTAACTAATAATAAGGTAAGCACAATGTATATACTTAATTGTATTACTTTAACTCTATTTTTAGTCAAAACTTTGTTAACAAAATTTTTCAAAATACCCTGCCGATTGAACGGCACTGAAACAGCACTGAAACGGCACTGCCCAGTGCTGTTTCAGTGCTGCTCGTTTAAAGCTACTCAGATTCCAGATTTAAATGCCTGCAAAAGTTCCCTTTATACCTGCGACTAAGTTACCAAGTAGACCAGCTGAAAGGGATTAAAAATTAAAAATTAAAATTGGTAAAATTTTGAAATTACCGCTGCGAAACTTAGAAATTCAGAATCTACGGGTTTCGAGAATTTCAGATATCTAATTTTTTTGTTTAGAAGTTTAAAATTGGAATGAATATAATGTATCTCGTAAATGGAATGAGATACGCTAAAATAGACAACGTTTTTGAATTCAACTCCAGAATGGTATATTAGTATATAATTTATAATTATAAAATATATATAATGAGAAAATTCATCAATTAAAAAAAGTGTTAATAATTTGAAGAAAATTTTAAAAAGGAATTCGGTTGA
>CAKNWW010314904.1:0-13687 GCA_932074435.1 Andricus kollari | reverse complement strand
ACGTACGAAATAGGTATGAATTTCTACCAACATTGGTAAAAAGTTAAACCTTTATAGCATGAAATGTCTCATACTGTAAAAGAATAAAACGCAGGCCGTTATTGCTACAGTCATATGCTTTTAGAGCAGTTGTGCCTTAAGAGAATAGTATGAACTTCGCCTTGCTACGGTTGTAAGAAACTCATGCTTTTTGGGTATGAGTACTCTTACTAAAGAGATATTAGGCCACGCCTACTGGCGCTTGCTGTGAAGCAAATATGAAAGTTACAGAGCGCATGTGTTATTACGCGCTGGCGGGCTTTTCAATTTTTTTACTCAGAATAAAAACATAAAAACGAATACAGTAATACAAATGAGACATCTTTAAAAAAATGTGTCGATTTTATCCATTTTTAGTTTATCAACCTTCGTGTCCAAAATACAAATAATTTAATGCTTAAAATTGGAGTAATGGTAGAGGAGTTACACGTCATAACTTAAGGGGCTAGGTGAGTTTCGAAGGCTAAAAAAAACAACATATTTTCACTAATTTTTTTCTAATATATACACTGAATGAGATAATATTACCAGAGATGAATATTACAGACATTTTCTTTTCAAAATGACGTACGAATTTTGACGAAATAAATAAGTAAGACGCATTTACCTTGATATTTTAATCCATGTGAACTAACCAGATGTTGGTGAGATTTAAGACACAGTTGCTCTTATTGTAATTCACATAAAAAAATTAAAATATTGCTTATATCATTCACATCACATAAGAAATTATATTTCTTTATAAACACAGCGCACGTGTTAAACCGCGTCGACCGGTATTTGAGCGTTCTGAAATTTTTGCATAAAAAAAGTATCTCAGAATTTTATTTAAAAAAAAGTAGTGTTATTATGATTATAGAGTTTCATAAATCTTTCTACAGGCGTTGGATTAAGGGACGCCAATATCTCGCTGCATCTCTAAAAACACGCTAGGCGCTAGGTTCGTAGGTAGGCGTGGCCTAATATCTCTTTAGTAAGAGTACTCATACCCGAAAAGCATGAGTCTCTTACAACCGTAGCAAGGCGAAGTTCTTACTATTCTCGTAAGGCACAACTGCTATAAAAGCATGAAATTTTGTACTAGGATAGCAAAGAATGAAGCCTCCTATAATAGTGTGAGTAGTACTCTTACTATTATAGGTTGATTTTTTTCTCCGTGTATATAACGTATTTATCTCTGCCGCTTTTACCCTAAAATTATTATATATTTTATACCGTCCATATTATATTTTGAAAGATAATGTATTTTACAATACTTTCCCTTATCGCTCCATATAATTTATTTATATAGACCTGTTTATGATGTATTGTATAATGCTTCCCTCTTATCGCCCATATAATTTATTAATGTTTTAATTTTTTCCGGTATATTAGAATATTAATGTAGTCCTTTTCAAGGCGAAGTTCTTATTATTAGTTAACGTCAGGCATGTCGCTATAATTTAACATACCACAAGGCTCTGCCACTTCCTTTTTTAAAAAATGTAGAATATATAATAATTTGTTCTAGGATTTATCTTCTATGAGACAAATATTTGACCAATTTTAAGTCATGACGATACAATTTAAAAATTTTAAACTTTTACAAACTGACAACTATGTATGATCTTCTAAGAAACTTTTAATGAAAACATCAAAAATCCGGAAAAGGCCTTCACTACATTAATACTATAATTTATTTATCTCGAACCTTTTTACCTTAAATCATAATAGGTTTTGTCATGTTGTTGGCCCCTTATCGTCCCTATAAACTAATAGGGTTGTTTCCAAAGTCATATATAACTTTTCCAATGAATGGATCCTGTAGTTTACAAAATTCCAGTTTTAAAAACGCCCATAACATATTTTTTACGCATTGTTAACTATTTTTAATTTAATGTTGAAATATGAATTTTCTATCACGATGTCGATTGGAGGGCCCCTCTGACATCAAAGGGGTCGGATTTTCCACCAATCACAGCTTATGTGTCAGTAATTCTCAAATATATTTTTCTGTCCGGATGTTTTGTTTTGGTTATCTGCACGTCGAAAATAGAATTCGCGAAAAAGGAGGGTTTCGTAAAAGCCAATAGTAGAAATCTCCCGAAAAAAAATATATTGATGGTATCGGAGTATTTTAAGAGTGATTGTCATAATTTTCGTTAGTTTCCATCAAAGCCACATCGTCACATTGATAATTATGAGAACCTCTTAGTCACGTGACACCCACGTGAGACCCACTTGAATAAGTGTTTTCTCGCCTTCAATATTCAATAATTTTTGTTTGTTGAACGACTCAACAGAAAAAAAAGTTAGAACTCACATTGAGTTTAGATTAAAATTATGTATTAAAAAATTATTTTATCTAAAATTGTGAACCAACCCTATTATCTGTCTTTGAGAACCCCTCTGGAATTTATTTCAAGACCCCTTTTCCGTGTATCTTTTAGAACCCCCTTTTTGTATTCATTTTTATAAACCTTTTGCGTTTATCTTTTAGAACACTCTTTTTGTATTTACTTTTATAAACTTTTTTGCGTTTATCTTAGAGAACCCCATTTGTACTTATTTTGAAACATATTTGTATGTACTTTGGAGAACCCCTTGGCGTTTATCTTTAGAATCCCCTATCTTTGTACTTATTTTGTAACATATTTGTGTGTATATTCGAGAACCCCGTTGACATTATTTTAGAACCCCATTTGCGGTTATCTCTTAGAATCCCCCAGAACATTCACTCACGTTTTGAATGTTGTATTTATTATATCTTTCCTATATTCGGCGTATTTTTTATATTTCTGTTCCGAGCCATTGATAAATTTAAATCTTGTGGTATTATTTTAATTTGCCTTCTCTGAAGTGCCATTTGTTATACCGTTCCGAAATGCTGAATAGATTCTTGTTAATTGTTTTGATTGAAAATATGAGCTTTAATGATTACGTACCCCCCCCCCCTCCCCCATCTACCGAGTTAGGTTTAGACTGAGCTATCAATTTTGTCGACCCTAATTTTTGTCTCGTGAATTTTAGATTTACTATTCTTTGTTAGCCATTCTAATACTTTTATCATTTGTTACATTTTCTTATCATAGGATTGCTGCTAATACTCTCGAGATTCTTATAAGTTTGCTTATCTTATCTTTGGATATCTTAAGGCCTTTTACCCTTTTTTGATATTTCGGATTATTTTATATGTGGATACCTTTTACCCTTTACATTTTTTTTATTGTTGTTTTGAATTATCGCTTGTTTAAGTTATGGTGTAACCTTTTGACTGAGTTTTGTGAGGTTTCTGTTTATCGTTTAGCCTGAAACGTTTAGCTTTCAGTAAGTCTTCCTTTTACCATTCGGAATGTAGATTCCGTGTCTCCTTATCGTCCCTCACTCACTTTAGTTAAATTGGTCAGCCTTTGTCCCAAGCAAGGACTAACGCCAAAAAAAAAATCTATTTGATTTTTTTTATCGTTCAAATCGTTTATTTAAAAATTAATTTATTCCGATTAGGGTCCTTGCACGCTCTTTTGAGAGGCATCCTGATTAAATATTTGATTTTGAAAAAAGTAGCTGTACAAACTTCGTAATCTTCCCTCGTTTCCCACGTTCCGGGATTAAAACTTAAAAATTCTGCAGAAATACAGTTTCTCGAATAATCTCGCGCTTTGCACAGTTACGAATTGATCTAGGGTTAATTCATTGCTATTTTGAGGATTATTTAAGCTCAGTTATAAACGCTTTGATGACGATTCCGTTCTCTCACGCTCCTTAATAAATACTACCATTTTGCGTTTACATTCTAGCGAGACATTTTTACCAAAAAAGGCTAAGACTGCTAGTTCTTCCCTTAGATACCAAAAATGGCCTGCAAACTTTTTTAGTGCAACGTTGCAAACTTTTTCGTCTAAAGCAGGACAATCGATCAGCTTTTGTAGTAACATAAGATCGTTGTTTGGAGCTACTTCAGGTTTGTGTGCTGTAAACCACGATCTTTGGTATAAAAGTACAACGAAAATACAAACTACTCGAAGTCCATTTAATTCACTGTTAGTAAGAGTAAACTCTCCGCGAAGTAAAAATATTTTTATGATGTAGATTGCTTTTCCCATCTATCTAGCATGATGAACTGCACCAGGAACTTTGAATTCAACATTTCCAGAAGCTTTTTCACCAAGGAATATAATTATCAGCTCTAAAAGTTCCTTGTAATCTCCTCTTGGCTGTGCTTTCTGTAATTAGAAAAATATTTGCAAGTCAAACCCTATTACAGGATACAGTTATTTTTTGAGGAGTTAAAAACTTTTTTAAATTATTTCAACCATTAAAAATTTCAGTTCAAAAAATGGTATCAAGTAAAGTTCTAGAGATGCTTTTTTTTGGTCAAAATTTGGTTAGAACCGTCAGGAAGAAAAGTTCGATCCAAAATAAAATCTTTTGAACAAATACAGGTGAAATTCGTTTGATCTACAAAAGTTAGCCAATTCCCAGTAAATCGTCCAAGAATTTTGAAAGTGGTCATGATTTTTAAAAATTATAAGAAGTGGATTTTCTAAAGAAAAACCCATATTTTTAGCTAATTTTTTATTCAATTTTGCCTTGCAGCCAAAACAATTTTTCTACGTGAAATTGAATTTTCGCATTTTCCTCATAAAAAATGAAAGATACAAAAAAGAGCAAGGCATATTTTTTACAAAAAAAGGGTAAAGCCCGTTTTGTAAGGGATTTATCTCTTTTACATAAGCCGGAATTTAACAAGAAATATGGGGTTTTCTCAAAAAATCGATTTGTTATATTTTCAAACAAATCGTCGTTTTTTGTTAATTTCGAACTATATACAATTTTTTAGACAGGTTTTGTAGGACTAAGACCTTTTTTTCGTGCATGACACCTCAAATAAAATATTTAATTATTTATTACTGTTAAATATAAAATAAGAATGTAATGTTTGCAATAATGATCTTACCTTTAATCCGTTCAAGGCAAATTGAAGAATTAATTACTTTTCGTTGCGAAGTGCTTGGCTTACATCAGGATCAGTCATGCCAGATTTAAAGTGGTTGACATTGAATTCTGGCCATGCTTCTTGAAATCATTTGAAGAGGAGTACATCTGGCCCATACGTAGGTCCCATGCAATGGTCATGAACTGTTTTTAACGGTAATTCATGAATAGTATGACGACACGCTAAGTATAACAACGACCTTCCAAGTTTGTGTTCCAAAATCGCGCACGTGCACATGCCAACAACCTCATCCGCAATCTTCCATTCTTCAAGCAATTGAATAATGGCGTTTGCTTGCGCTTCTCCGGTCTCCTTCTCAAGCTTTGGAGTTCCTAGTAACTCATGCACTACTGCACTCGTTACTAGAACTGGGAGACGATCAACTTTTCGATGCTTGCTGTGTAATTGTGGAAGAAGTTTCCCATCCCACTGCACACTTAATTTAGTTAATTTGGTATTTGAGACCTCAACATTCGTTTTTGCAGTAGCAATATACCTTATCTAAGTTATGACTTAAACTTTTCAAAACTGCAGCTAAAACGCGTGCAGCTCTTCTGTCACTTATATTAGTCCTATCCAAATTCATACATAAATCTGTATTCATTAATTTAATTTTTTTAGCTTTCTTGTGATCAGTCTGAGAGCTAGTTTCAACTATCACCGAAAAATCATTGATCTTATCTTCTTCATCATCTTCACCTTCAGACATATAAACATAAATATTTGGATCAGCAAATAAGCTCTCAGAAGTATTTAAGAAATCTGAAAGAAATAATTATTTAGAAGTGAGAAGATTTATTATTTTCTGATTAAATCTACCATACCATGCACAACTACAAGACCATTCGTTTTTCGGTGAATTCTTAATTATAGGAGAGTTAGGAGTTACAACTTTTTCTTCGCAGTAAGTTGAAAGCTATCCAAATTTTCTATATACAATCATTGTGCGAGAATTTGGCAGCCATCTTGCTTTTTTGAAAAAACATTAGTTGTGCTCAATTGTGTTATATTTATGCTGTAATGTGAAGAAAACGATTTAAACAGTACAAATTTCAAGAACATTGAAAAATGTGTATTGTTTAAAATGCTCATGAAATTTTAAGCAAAAAATGAAATTTGAACTACTTTTGCAACATATTCTCAAAATATTGACAAAATAACTTTATCCTAGGTTCATTTTATAGATAATTTTGATGACTTTCAACATATTCAAGAGAAGAAAATAAACTCTCATATAATTAACATTGAAAGAACTGACAGGGTGGCCATTTTAATAAAAGAAAAATCATTTTTCACGGTCAATGGAATTAAAAAATTCGAACTTAGAAACTGAAAATTTGTCCATTTGAAATAATAAAAAATGAACTACAAATTAAACCACTCAGAGTGAAACTTTTGAATTTTGAACTTTTAAAATTGAAGTTTAAAAGCTTTTTATTTCAAATATTTTAAATTAAAATGCTCAATAATGTACAGTGAATAGTGTACACGTATAAAATGAAATACATAAACACTTTTCAATTAAACAATTTAAAGTTAAATGCAATTGAACTGCAAAATGTAGCATTTTTAACTTTTAAAAATTGTAGAGTTTAAAAATTCAGATTTAACTTCAAAAATATATATTCACGTTATCATTTTCAATGCTTTAAATTGAAGAATCAATCAGCGGATTTAAAAATGTTCGAAATTATATTATTTTAAGCAATTTTTAGCTAGAAACATTAAAAATTGAACAATTAAAACTGGTTTAAACGGAACACTTCTTAAATTAGAAGTTAAATTATTTTCATTTTACGTAGTTGAATAATCCTTAAAAAGCTTTAAAACTTGATTTTAAAATCTTGAAAAATCTACATGTTCCTTTAAATATTTTAAAAGTTTTTCTTATTTAAACAAAATTTTTAATAGCTTGTGAATATCTTTTTCAGATTTTGTCGGTAAAGGCACTTTGTTCAAATGGTTTGAAATCATGTCAAGTTTTATATCCATTTTGAATCTTTTAAAAACTTCTAAAAACCTTTTCAAATTACTCGAATTTTGTGTACAAATAATAAGTGTTTATTTGTTATTTATACATAAAAATTCAAGAGTTCCACTTACAAATTAAACATTCTTTAAATCAAACAGTTGAAAATGTAATGTTTAAAGTTTAAAAGCTCTTTGAAATTTTAACAATTCAAGGCTTCACATTTCAAATAATTCAGTTTCAAATTATTTAGTTTTGAATATTTGGTTTGAAATGAATCGTCTTAAATTAACAGACAAATATTGCTGAATATTAATTACTTATTCTTTTTCTCAATTTCAAAAATGTTTAATTGAATAGATT
Organism: Andricus kollari; assembly: GCA_932074435.1. Classification (NCBI taxonomy): domain Eukaryota; kingdom Metazoa; phylum Arthropoda; class Insecta; order Hymenoptera; family Cynipidae; genus Andricus; species Andricus kollari. The sequence continues at coordinate 6,341 of CAKNWW010314904.1, read as the reverse complement.
AAAAATGAAATGCTTTAGACTGGAACAATATTTTGAGTTTAATAAAGGCCTTTAATTATGAGTTTATCATTACGACGTTGTTTTTAAATTTTAAATAATTTATAAAGTTTCATTCGGACGTTCACACTTTTTTGACAATTAAGGCTTTTGAATAGAAACAGTTTATTTTTTAACGTTAAAATCTGAAAATTCTTTAATTTTGTTAAGTTAATTGTTGTTCACTTTTTTATTCTTAAAGTACAATTTAATTTAATAAATAATTTATATATATTTACAGTTGCATTAAATGTCTCATATCGAAAATTTTCAACTGCAAACCCTTTTAATTTTCAATTGTTAACCGAAAGATATCATAATTGAAAAAGATAACAATTCAACTAATTATTTTAAAAACTGATTAAATCAAACTTGGACAGGTTTTTTCTCCACAAAAATGGTAAAATTTCCGGTCAACAAATAAATTCACTATCATTTCCCGGTTTTCTAGTCCAGCGGCCACCCTGACTAAGGAATCATTATACAACACACGATCTTATAATGTACACCTGCACTGTATCCTTGAAAAATATAATATTCAACAGAACTTACTTTTGATTTCTTCTTCGTCCGCTTTATCATTTTTGAGAGTCGATGTGTCAATTGGAAAAGCTAAGAATCCACGACGACCTCTCTCGCGTTGAGCACGAAGGAATTCTTTATCTTCTTCATATGAGAGATCTGCTAGAGCACTTACATGCGCAATGTCGAACAGGTAAACGAGATCGTCTTTAAACCCTAGTTCTTTGAATAATTGAGTTTCAGATTTAGTTTCTGGACTTAAATTCATGTTCAGTTTTAACCACTTTTCATTTAAACTCTCTATTTTTCTTATGATATCTTTTTTGTTTCTGACTGGAATGCCTGCTTCGTTCCAAAATGCAATACACTTTTCAGCAGTACGCGTAGAACTGTAACGTATAGTTTGTTTTAATATCTTTTTATGGCAAAAAAACACTTGAAGCACCTCTTTTTGGGAAGGTGACTTTCGACTGCAAAAATGTTCACTTGTGGCCGTACAAAATTAATTTCCGTGTTTTGGCGCGTTTTCGCCATAATTGACAGCAGTGCACTTCTTCAATTATGCCTCGAACTGTTCATTTCTAGAGTTTACGAAGGATTGAAGCCAACTGCCAAATCCTTTGCAACTGACCGTAGTTACCAATAAGCCATGCAATAAAATCAGGGATGATCATTTGCAGAAAGTTGACACGTCAATAGAATGAGACTGCAGATTAGATGGATTTATGCGACGAACGGGCACTTCTAGGAACTGCCCTTCTCTTAGATTCTTAAAAGTACACAATATAATTTTCAATTCGAAACAGCCCTCAAATACATTGTGGAAATGGCTTTTGCTATTAACTTTCTATCAATTAGAATTGTTATCATCATACATTTTTTATTAAATCGCCCAATATTTCATTTGCCACGTGCCACCGGGTTCTTTAAATCCCATTTAATTAACATGGGGAAATTTTGGATTTCCGAAAAATTGAACTCATACTTCAGGGTTTACTACTGGACAATTGGAATATTTCCCATAACTCTTTAAACAATTTGTAATTGTATAAACAAACGTAACTTATTAAAACAATTATTTCTCTCCAAAAAATGCAAAAAATAATCGTCTTTTCTGATTGAAATGTAACAGTTTGTCATTTTTGAAAGAAGTAAATTTGTTTAAGCATTATGTAATTATTTAAACAATTACGTATTGTTAATTTTAAAAATTTCTAAAAATTGATCCAGAGATGTCTAGTTTCTTCTGAAACTGGTATCCTATGCTACTTTTTGTTAAATAATTATATAATTTTGATACACTTCTTTTAATTTTTAATAAATTTCTATTTGTTTAAAAAATTTTGATTTGCTTAAGCAGTTTTTTTGATAACTTGAAAAAAATAAAATAAAATACATATAATTATTTATCTGACTGTATAGATTTTATAGTGTATGGAAAGAATATATAACCCATTTTTGAATTGTTTGAACAAATATAATTTGTTTAAACAATTACTCTTCCAAAAATACTTTTAAAATCTTATTTTTTGAATTAAACATAATATTGAATGCTTTTGAGGAGTAATAAATTATGCTAAAAACCTTATCTTATTCTTTATACAATTTTCTTTATTCATAATGCGTCCCCTAAGGGTTTACATGACTTCCATTTCTTCCAATCTTTCCGTACACATATTTTATAAAAACTTCCCCTTACTATTTACAGCTATTTACACCTGTTTACAGAAAATCTTATATCTAGACCCTTATTTCTATTTTTGTAGATAGCGCAATTTGGGACGTGTTAGCGAACGAGTGAGCGAGAGAGAGAGAGAGATAGAGATAGAGAGAGAGAAAGAGAGCGTTAACGCAAACGCATCTTAATCCACTTAAGCTATTACATAACCATTACTTACAAATCTTTACGCTTCTAATTTAAGCGACTTCCGTTTCCTTTTTCTTTCACTTCTCTTGCACCTCCATTTTACCATGTTTTTTTGTATCCATCCTTTCATTCTTTCTCATTCGCTCCCCTAGCGCCCTCTAAATCCTTTAACCACTCTTCCCCAAAACCATCCTCCCCTAGAATCTTTACCACATTCTCTTGCCAGCTTCCCTTCTCTTGCATTCCTCTCCTACATCCTTCCCATACATGCTCCCATATTTCCTCTTCCCATTCACAGATTCTGCACTTCCTGTTTTCTTTCTTTTCCCAATAAATACCTTCCCTTACCTCGTTTCCCAATCTAAACCTTGCTATTCTGGTTCATCTTTTCTCTCCCCATCCCTTTTCTAAATACTTTGGTACTCCTTCCTTTTTGATTATCTTATACCACTTATTGTATTTTGATTCCTTAATCATCCCCCATTTTTTTATTAACTGTCTTTCCCTCTCCCTTCTTTCCACTTCTTCAAAGTTTACTCCAGTCCCTTCTTCTATATCTCTAACCTTAAAGAACTCCCTCCTTTCTTCTTCCCATCTCGTTCATTCCATCGCCCACCCTCTCCTTTCTTCTACCTCCATCAAACACTTTCTCGCTGACTCCCCTCCCATTCCCTCCCACAGCTTCGTCTCAAAATTTCATGCCCTGTTTCCCGCTCTTGTATTTAATTTATCCCTTTGTGCTTCTTTTCTCATCATATATCCCAGCGTCCTCCAGTATAGCTCTAGCGTCCACCTTATATACCTTTCTTGTAAACTCTCAATCTCTTTCCTTTCTTTTCATCCCCATATTTCTGCTCCATAACCTAATACTGGCCATACCAGCGTATCAAATAACCACATTCTCCTTCTTCAATTTTTTTAAAACCTTCTTTTTCCTATTCCCCATATATGTTTCATTACCCCTGCTGCTTTTTTTATCCTCCCTCTTATATGAGCACTATGATCTCCATTCGTTTGCAAGGTACATCCCAGATATTTAAACTCTTTCACTTTTTCTAATTTTATTCCCTTTCATCTCCCCGTCCATTCTTTCTTTCTTCCCCCTCCTTTTCTAAACGTCATTATCTTTGTTTTTTCTACATTTAAATTTAACTGCTTCCCATCTAAGTATTTCTCTAATCCAGTAATTAAGCCCGCCACCCCTTCCTCACCCTCTGCCATCAACACTATATCGTGCGCGTATGCCAGTGTATATATCTTTTCGCTTCCTATCCTAAATCCTCCCCACCCTTTTCTCTTCATTTCTTTTTCCAAGTCTGATATTAATATATTAAATAAAATTGGGCTCAGAGGACACCCTTGCCTTACTTCTCTCACCAACCAGAAACTATCTCCTACTTGTTCTCCTACCTTTACCTTGCTTTTTGTTTCTCTGAAAATTTCCGATATTCTCTTTATTGATCCCTCTCGTATCCCCTTTTTCACCATACATTTTTCTATCTCGCCTCGGTCTAATCAAACGCCGCTTTTAAGTCCACGAACATTGCTATCATTGCCCCTTCCTCCCTTTTAATCCTCTTATTTACTAGATAGTTCAGAACATATATGTTGTCCATCACCCTCATCCCTTTTCTAAACCCTGTCTGATTCGGAGGCTCTATCTTTTTTTCCGCAACTTCTTTCTTTAACCTCTCCGATAAAACAGTCACATATACTTTATACAATGTTGGCATTAGTGTCACTCCTCTATAATCTTTAACCTACTCCCCTTTTCCTTTCTTCACTATTGGTATCACTACTCCTTCTTTCCATAACTCTGGCCACCCGTCTCCTTTCATTACTATATTGCACATTATGCATATCTATTCCTCTAATTCTGTCCCCTCATATTTCCAGACTTCATTTGGGATCTCGTATATACCAGGTGCCTTTCCATCTTTCATCATCCCTAATACCATTATAATCTCCTGCCTTGTAATGTCCTCCTCCTCATCTGTTTCCCTACCATATTTTCTTCTTCCCTAACTTTCCTCTCTACCCCTCCTAGTAATTCCATAACATATTTTTTACATTCTACCATCTCAATATCCTGGTTTACTCTTTTCCTTCTTCTTCTCTCTCTTTTTACCACCTTCCAAACCTCTTCTTCCACCCTAGCCTTCTCCGCGTCTTCCTCAAACCTTTTTTTTCCTCCTCTTTTTTTTGATCACACAACTCAGTATACTCCTTATTTTTTCTGCTCCACTACTTGTCTCTTTTATACATTTTCTTAATTCCCTTCTTACTTCCTTCTTCTTCTGTTTACATTCATCATCCAATCCACTTCTATTCCCTCCTTCACTAACTTCTTTTTTGCTTGTGCACTCTAATACTCTTTTTATTTCACCTATCAATATTTCCATTTCCTCGTTTACATTTCCTTCCCCCATTTTGATATTCCTGACTTTTTCCTTAAACTTTTCTTCACCTTCTCTTGGCCAATCCCGTCTTCCTGATCTTTTTAATTTTGCTTCCTTTTTAGCCTTATTGTTATTACTCATTTCTCCCTCTATTGTTACTATTATAGGGTGGTGATCAAAAATCTATATAGTTCCCTACCTCTAGTGTCTTAATGTTCTCTCTTACCTCGTCGTCCACTACCAAATAATGAATTACCGTTCCACTCTTTCCTCCTGCACGTGTATATTCCCCTTCCTGATCCCCCTCTATACTTCCGTTTAGAATAAACCATCCCATCTCCCCTAGACTCTTTAACAATTTTTTTCCCTCCCCATTCAGTATCTTGTCTTTGGATTTTCTTCCTCTCTCTCCATCCCATTCCCTTCCTCCTCTATCTCCTGTTCTCGCATTAAAATCTCCTCCTATTATGAGCCTAATCTCTTGCTTCTTTGCTTCCAACAGTTCTCTTATCTCTTCTACTTTCTCCTGCATATCACTGTTTACATCAGCCCCCACTATCTTCCACTTCTCTCTTCCCATATTTACCTCTTCTACTATTATTCCTTCTTTAGCACCTTCCTCTCTTTCTTATCCCTCCCTGTTACACATTCGTTCCTGACTCCCATCACCATTCCTCCCAATGCTCTGCCTTTTTTATTTTTCCTTTTTGCATTTTGAACTTGCCAATTGTACGAGGGTTGCCTTTTATATTTTGAGCCTTGGCAATACTAGTCTTTACAGGTGCCATCTGACGATTCCAATTGAAAGTTTGACCTTTTTAACCATAACCTTCTTCAGAACGTTTTGTCACTTGAGCATAACCTGTATTGTTTTCAGTGACTTGAAAATATTGTCTCAGCGAAAAAATGGAATTGAATCGTGAACATTTTCGTGAAATAATTTTTTACGATTTTCGACGTGGATTATCAAGACAAGAGTGCATCGATCAACTCACTTCGACTTTTGACGATGAAGCTCCACCCTTGGCCATTGTGAAACGCTGGTACAACGAATTTAACCGTGGCCGCAGTTCGCTCAGTGACGAAAGTCGTGAAGGTCGCCCAAAATCAGTCGTTGTCCCAGAAAAGATTGACGCTGTGCGTGAACTAATAATGCAAGATCGTCATGTGACTTATCGTGAGATTCAGGCATCCTTGGGCATTAGTGGGACCAGCGTGCAAACAATTTCACGTCAACATTTGGCTGTCAAAAAAATTTGTTGCCGTTGGATCCCACATAACTTGACAATCGTTCAAAAAAGGCTCGTGTGGATTGGTCAAAACAAATACTGAGAAAATTCGATCGCGGTGATTCAAAGCATGTCTATGACATCGTAACAGGTGGCGAAACATGGATTTATGCTTATGAGCCTGAAACTAAACAGCAGTCGACTGTGTGGATCTTCCAAGATGAGCCAAATCCGACAAAAGTTGTTCGCGCACGAAGCACTTCGAAGCAAATGGTTGCCTGTTTTTTT
>CAKNWW010314901.1:0-16227 GCA_932074435.1 Andricus kollari | reverse complement strand
ATTTGATAGAAAATTCAACAAATTGGTAGAAAATTCAACTATTTGGTTAAAATTCAACTGTTTTGCAGAAAAATCATGTCTTCGGGCTAAAACCCCTATTTTTAAAAATCGCAATATACAATTGAATAACAATGATTCTTTATTTGTAAAAGTAGCTTTATATTTATGTGTTTAACTATTTGGCTGAAAACGCGTTTTTATTGTTTGATATTGATTTATTTAACTGAAAATTCAACTATTCTATTTTTGGTTGATAATTGATCTTTGTTAGATGAAAATTCAACTATTTGGTTGAGAATTGATGTTTTTTTTAAAATCATCTTTTTTTGTAGAAAATTAATCTTTTTGGTTGTTGGAAATGCAATGAATTTTAAGTATACGATAAAATAAAAAAAATTTGGAATTATTATTCAAATTCATGAACTTTAAGGACAAATTCAAGAAATGTTTAATTGTGTTTACAGCATTATTTAATTAATCGATTGTGGTAGTATATTTAAAAATATCTTATAATATAATTTTACGTTTTAAAAAATGCGAAATGGAAAAACAATACTAAAACTTAATAGTAGCACAACTAGAAATTAAATATTCTTAATTTGCTATCTTAAAAAATTGATTTTTTAAATTCAAGATAATCTTAGAAATCGCCCGGTATATGTTTTTCATATTATTAAATTTAAAAAAAAGCAACTATTTATAAAAGGTATAGAATCTCGTTGTCAAATATGATATTTTCTTTTATCCAAATGTATGTTTACAGTAAAATACAATACATTATTATGAATCACAAAAACCTGAATTTTGTTGTAAAAATTTATAAAATTACATATTGTGTAACAGTGTCCTAAAAACAGCCAAGAATTCTCATATTCTTGTATTTTATATTATATGCCATTTTTTTCTGTTTGGGTCCAAAATAACCCGAAGATATCCCAAAATCAAAAACAATAATAAATTTGGATGTGTACTTCTTAATAAATGCTATTTTATGTTCTTCATTCCAAATTTAAATTTTACCTGATTAAGGATTACTGATTAGTACATCGAAGTTAAATTGCAAACTCTCTAATGACTTTTTTTTGGGGTTATTCAGGAAAAGCACCATCGTCGGATTCCCGTGACTGAGAACTACACCCTCACCGGATTGTATCCAAACACTTTGTACTACGTTTGGTTAGCAGCTCGCACCCAAAGGGGGGAGGGGGCAACAACTACTCCTTATCCTGTTCGGACAAAGCAGTATGGTAAGCAGAAAACAAAAAAACGAAAAACAGTGAAAAAGTTTATGCAGCAAGGAGTGCCAATGTGCGATGATCCTGATTTTCCATGATTTATAATCATCGATTATTTAGTAATCGATTTTTTTTTCTCTTCATGGAAAACCGAGGATCTCGACGGCACAGCAGGTAGGAGATGCCGTAGCGCTAGACGCTCCTGCTAGTAGAGTAAGCTATATTTGAGTAAAAAAAACCTTCTAAAAGTCATTAACCGTGAAGATTAAATATGGAAATTTTTTTAAAAAATAATGAAGACTCAATTTGAATGGTCAACGAATCAGTTCGTTGAAACGTGTGGGAGAGTGAGAATGATTGCATGCACTGCAAAGGAAAAACCATTTTTGGATGCCACTTTATATATATATTTATATATACGTACATATCATACATATAACTTGCACTAAGCACTGCATCGATATATGTGTGTGCATTTTGGGCACCTTTTTTTTCATTCTAAATAATCTATAGTTTACGTTTGGTTCTGTCGTATGTTCGAGCGATTTTACCTGTTTTTCGCTCGAAAGTAATTTATTTTGACGAAACAGGGCCACAGCGTGACTCTCTAATCACGTGTTTTTTTTACTGTTCAAGGATGAATTCTTAAGTTTCACCTTTTGAAAAGCATTATTTTATCTCCCACAGCCACCTCTCATCGATCAACTTGATGAAACTGCTTCGAATTTAAATAGAGTCGTCACGTATGCGTTTTATTTTTGTATGCTATTTTCACTCTTGATATTTTACTAGATTTATCTCCTTCATGTTAGAACTTTACGTACAGAACCAATTCATTTACTTGTGTTCTCTCTTATCTGAATTAACGGGGTTGCTACAGATCAGGGAATTCCAGAGAGTCAGGGAAAGTCAGGGAATGTTAGGGAAAACCTGATAGAGTCAGGGAATTTTCGATAAACTGAAGTTGAAGTTAAATTGAATATTTTGTTGAAAATTCAACCATTTTTTTAAAGTCATTCTTTTTGGTTGAAAAATCGTCTTTTTGGATTGAGGATTCAACTATTTTGTTGAAAATTCTTATTTTTCCGTAACATTCATATTTTTTTTGTTGAAATTCAACTACTTAGTTGAAAGTGGAACTACTTTGTTAAAACATACATCTTTTTGGTTGATGATTCATCATTTTAGTTGAAAATCCTTTTGTTTTGTTCAAAATTTAACTATTTTGTTGAAAACTATTTTTTGTTGTTTATAATTATTTTTTTCCTTGAAATTGAATTTTTGTTACTGAAAATTTAACTATTCCGTGTTTGGTAAAAATTTATCTTCTTCAGTTGAAATTCATCTATTTGGTTGAAAATTTCTGTATTTTGTTGAAAATTCATTTCTATGGTTGAAAATTTAACTATTAGGTTGAAAATCCCTTTAAAAATTCAAATATTTTCGTTGAAAATCATGTCTTTTGTAAAAAAATTAATCTTGGTTGAAAATCTATGTTTTTGGTTAAAAATTAACTTCTTTGATTCAAAAGTAGTTTTTATTGAAAATTACTTTTTTTAACGGAAAATTTAACTATTTCATTTTTGTCGAAAACTGATTTATTTTGATAGAAATTTAATCTTTTTGGTTACAAATTCATCTGATTGGTTTGAAAAATTAACTATTTCGTGAAACAGTTATTTTATCTGGTTGAACATTAATTTTTTTACTGAAAATTTATCTATTCTTTTTTTACTTAAAAATTCATTGCTCAATTTGAAATAATTTCTTTGGTTGAAAATTCCACTTTTTTTGTTACAAATCCATATTTTTTGTTTAAAAACTCAATTTTTTGCAGGAAATTCGTCTTTTTGGCTTAAAAATTCAGCATTTTTTATGAGGTTTTTTTCTTATTGACTGAAGAATCTTTCTTGCTTAAAAATTCAACTACTTTGTTGAAAATTCCTCTTTTTGGTTTGAAAATTAATCTGTTTTGGTTGAGGATTGAACTAATTTGTTGAAAACTCTTTGTATTTAAAGTTACTCCAACTTTGTTTGATTGAAAATTAAAATATCTGTTGGTGGAAGTATTAACTATTACAATGTTTGGTTAAAAATTCCTTTTTTCTTGGTTGAAAATTGATTGTTTTAACTAAACACTTAATTTTAACATTTTTGGTTCAAAAATTGTTTTTTTTAGTTGAAAACTGTACTATTGGGTTGAAAATTCATGTATTCATTTTGGATGATCCCTTATAACGTTCTGTATGACTTTTGTCAATGAAAGTGTTTAAGATAAATTTAGACCAAATTTTTTTGCATTAAAATTATTCATCTCCTGGGTGTATGGTTGTGTTTATATTCATTTATGTTGATAGTCAGGGAAATTCAGGGAATTTCGAAATTAGGATGTTGTAGCAACTCTGATTTAAAAAAATTTAATTAGTTTGTTATTGCAAGTTTAGTTTGAGCACAAGTAGTTAGCAATAATGTTATCTAATCATGAAACAACCCTGTTGGAGATTCAATTTATTTTCGAAGAAGAATCAGAGGTAATCATTGGTTGGTGGCTGCGATAATCCTGTACAGACCCCCTTTTTTGTTTTCCCCTCCTATAATTGAGTGTTATGCAGTACCCGGGGCTCCGCCTCAGAATGTAAATGGAAAGGCAGTCAGCCCAACATCCATATTGGTAACATGGGATCCTCCACCTGCGGACCGCTCCAATGGAATGATCGCTTACTACAAACTGCAAGTCGTCGAGAGCGGACGGTCCGATTCGGAAGCCAAGGTCATCAGACTAAACGACACAAGATTCGTTTTGGACGAGCTGAAAAAGTGGACCGAGTATCGGATCTGGGTAGTTGCCGGGACCAGCGTAGGTGACGGACCTCCCAGTTATCCGTTGACTGTCAGAACTCACGAGGATGGTATGTATCAGACTTGACGAAAATCTTTTTATGCCCAACAACGCCTGCAAGGAGTATGGCGTGAGGAATGCGTTGTACAGCCGAATGACTTATCGGATCGATTTTTCTCAAAGGACGGAAAACGCTTGTAACTAGATTCTCGCTTTTTTTTTTAAATTAAATTTTTCACATCTGGAATCACGATTACATGAACCACCAGAAATTGTACAGAGCACAGTTAAAATCGCTTTCGGAAAAGTTCGTTCGACTCTTTTCGTACTTCTTTGACCGCTCTTTGCAGGTGGCAATCAAGACATGCGACGGCTACATTCGTACGATGTCTCTTTTATCAAAGAGCCAAAAATATAAAAGCCCGCCAAAAATCCGCGTTTCCAGTGCGAAATGCGCCAACACTTCTGACTTTAATTATATTTTCGATTTCAGATTCCACTAACTCTTCTACCTCTTTCCCTTCAATCTCAAACTAACCAAACACAATCCTATTTTCTTTTAATTCTTTTTCTTTTCTTTGTCGTTTACTCCATTTCAATAATATATAATACTCACATATTTTTTGTTGAGGGTACTCTTTTCATAAATCCATAACTATTTGAGAAAAATAAAATAAAAACATAACTCATATCTAAAATATACTTCGAGAATCTTACTCTCCTTTTCTCTAATCAATTTTCTCCTCGCGAAATCTTTGTGAATTTGACTCCCTTGATCTACGAAACTAGCCTTGCCGTTTTTGGCTGGCAAGATTTTATATTTTTGGAATTTTTGCGGCGAAATTCTTGTTCTTGTCGCCCTTTGTGCCCCCAGGATTTTTTCCAGGTACACGCAGCCACGGATTTTTTGGACCGCTGTGAAATAATTTTGAAGTCAGCGAGAAAACAAAATTTTTCAAATGTCTTTTCAGGGCCTAATCGCTTTTAACACTAGTTTTTTGTGCCATTACTGGAATAGATTTTGACACATTAATAATACCTAATACTCATCCAAATATTTTTGTCTTTTCTTAAAGCATTTGCAGGAGGATGATCCAGGTTTTAAAAACAGCTAGTTTTTAAGATAATTTACACTACGTACTGTCTAATAATATGTATTCACATAATCTATGTTTCTTTCGGATGGTTAACGTGATTCAGTAAAATTAATTTGTTTCGTTCTTAGTTTATTTACTCACTTTTGCCACGTCTCATGAAAATAGAAGGACCAGCAGGCTACCAAACTTCCTGTCTGTTCGTACTTTCGACTTCTACCAAGGAACTTTTGAACAATGAGGAGAAAAAAGTCAATTCTAGAATAAAGAAAGAATATGTGTCAAAAGTTTCGGAATGCGAAAGTATTAACTATGCAGAAGAATGGCAACTAGCAAATCCATTTTGATACGCTTATATATATTTAGCATTACACGCGAATGTATTTTACACACAAGAATATATATAAACGCACTTAACTCTTTTTTCCCTATATATATATTCTATATATATTTCTATATCTCTGATATAAGGCTCTTCTGTCTTTAGTTGAGATTTAGTTCTATTGTTTGCACATGTTTAGAGCATGCATTCGTTTGTTTAAGATCCCAAGGTTCACCAGCATCCAATTTTAAATTTTCCTTTCATAACCTTCCACATACCCTGATTCTTCCCCGACTTTCCTCTTACCTACCCACCACTCAACTCTGCCGAGTCTGACAACCACTCGATTTTCAATTCTTCCCTTATCCAATGAATGGCATGCCGATGCATGGGGCACTTTATTTTTACCAGAAAAAAATCCTCGAAATTCCCGCATTTTCCCTCAGAAGGCATTTCTCTGAATTTTATCATATTTCTGGGATTCAGATCGATTTTTCGATGATTTACAGAATTTAATCATTTTCAGACGAATATTCTTCAATCGCATGATCTCTTCCCGACGAAACATTCCTATTTTTCAATTTCCTTTAATACAGATTGCAGGAAACAGAAGATATTTCATTATTCTTTAAAGTATTGTTTGTTTATCTACGATAATTTAAAAGGAGGATGAATTTCTAATTCAGTTAACTCAAACTGTTGCACAGTGAGTCAAATAAGGTTATTCTGGACCAGTTAGTCTAGAGCTTACAATTTTAATCCTATTTAAGCGTCAACAAATTTTCTTTATCTAAATTTCAAAGACGTTTGTGAGAACCGTTTCTTAAATTAAAAAATTTTTGTTCGTTAACAGTTTTTTTTTAATAAACCCCCCCTTTTTGTTAAAACTACGCATTTGATGTAAAACTCTATAAAAGCAAGTTACAACATTTAAGAAAATTTGTTTATTTTTTAATTAATAAATTAGTGAATGAAAGTGTAACTTCAATGTTCAAAATACTTGTAGACTTAATTTTTCAATTTTTTGTTCACCTTAGTTTCAACAAAATGGGAGGGTTTTTTTTTTAATTTTCAAGTTTAAAAATTTGTTTAAATGATTTAAAAATCTGTTTGTACTAATCTCTTTGAAATTCAGTTAACTTTCTTTTTTTAACGCTCAAGTCGGATCAAAATTGTAAGCTCTAGAAAAATTTGTCCAGAAAAGCATTTTTTCCCCGCTGTGTGTTGCACCAACCGCCCTAATTGAAATACTCCACCTGCAGGTTTATTTTTCCAAATACAATTTTGAGCGGCCCTTGTGAAAAACTGATTTCTAAATTTGTATTAGGCCATCCAAAAAGAAAAGTTCTTAGTGGTCCCCTCTTTTAGGACCATTGCAAATGTTTTCGTTTGGACTGCTAAACATTTAAAAATCAATTTTTAAAACCGCCCAGAATTTATGCTTCAACATTTGTAAAAATATATATGATACAATTTAAAGCTGATCTCAGAATATGAGTCCATAATCTTCAAACAATCTTTTCAAGTTAACGAATTTTTTTTCAAAATGGAAGTACAAAACTGCATTGACTCAAATTCCTTTATTATTTAACATATCCCTTACCTTCCTCATGATCCTTCAAACAGACTCGGTAAAGCGAAGTGGTACGACAGAAAGCACTGCTAAAAGCACCCTATCGTGTAAGCTCGCACTTTGTGAAGCACAAGCAAATTTTCAACCTTATAAGCGAACGTACGCGCACCGCAATAATGGTATTTTTCGGGCACAATCGCACCGCATACACACATACGTAATTTCATTTGCGTATAAATATATTTTCCATACACTGAGGAAAACAAAAATGATCTTAATAATTATTTAAACAATTTTATTTTCATCATTTTTGTTTAACTAGAGACTTTTTATTAGTTATGAAAATTAAGATAAGATTTAAATCTGATTTTCAGTCTATGGATATATTTATGGGTTTGAAAACGTTATGCTTGTATTATAATAATAATCACGAGTTAAAAAGCACATCTAAATATTGTGCCGAGCACCAGCACTAAGAGCACCCTACAAGCATCCCACTGTCGACTGCCATGCGACTTATGTCTCGGAATGTCGTGACCTTGAATCTCAAAATTTCACGTAGAAAATAGCCGATGCACTTTGAGATCACGACTAGGCGAGACTGGTGTGAATGTGCGTATGAATGGTTTAGAAAAGAAGGAAATAAAATTAGGAAGGAATGATTACTTTGCTTCAGGCCGGGCTAGACAGCAAAGTACAAATATTTTTATGAAAAATCCCATTGGTATGAAAAAGGAATTCATTAGCTGATTATCAATTGTTTCCAGTTGAAGTTGTAATCAGTTTGTAACTTCTCTTCATTCTCGAACTAATAATACTACTTATAAAATAATCCTTGGAAGAATTGCATTTTTTCTGCCATTTAGAAATTCTGTAAATTTGGAAAATATCAATGTATTGAAACTTGAAGACTTTAAGTTTTTATTTTTAAGGTATCAGTTTGATATTATTCACTTTACCATCGTTAGAATTAACATCTCTTAAACAATGAACGAAAAAATGGTATTTGTTTATTTCTGTAAACTACAGAGTTTAAAAAATTAATTTTGTAACAATCTTTATTACAAATTTTTCAATATTGAATGCTCTCAGTTATAAATTACTTACATTTGATTTTGCAAATTATAAATAATTTCAATTCTTAATTTTAAATGTTTTTGAACTGTAGTTTTTTATTTTAACTGCTAGATCTTACGGGTTTTAACCTAATGATCAATATTGTTCTTTTCTCCTAAAAGTCAGTTTTTTTAATTCAACAATCTAATATTAAAAGTTAAAAATAGTCTACTTTTAAAGGATTGGAATTCAAACTTTCAAAGGCTTGACTTCTAAAAATTGTCATTTTTAAATTCTATAATTTTCTTAAGTCTGTTATTCGATGACTTAAAAGAATTACATTCTTTAGTGTTTATGCCCTTTGCGAAGCTTCGTAATTAGAATTCAATTTTAAGCTTTTCATTAATTTGCAAAAATTTCTAATTGCATTTTTTTAACCAAAAATTTTAAAGTGTTAAATTTGAAGTGCTTCAAAAGTATTCAGTTATTTACTATTTGTGCCTTCAAAAAATTGAATTTAGAAGATTTTTGAAATTTCGACTAGTTTCAAATTGAACGTTTTACATTTTTAACTTCTATTTAAATTGTTTCGCTACTTGCACTACGCTAATGTGCCTTAATGTTTATAATATTAACATGAAATTTTTTCCTTAAAATAGCACCATATACAATTAAAAAGTACAAAATAGGCCATTTAATGAAAATATATTGCAAAAAGACGCCAAATTTCGATGTTTAAAAAAATTAAATATCACGAGAAATAATTGTAATTTTGTAAAGTTCTTTGGCTCATTTGAAAGGTGAGTCTTCATAGTATTTTGCTAGATTATTAAGATATTTTTAGAATTTCCTCCCCAGATTTTGCCCTAGGGTAAAAACTTCGTGCAAATTTGCGACTATTTTGCATGAAGTTCGATTCTAGGGTAGAATATAGGAGAACAAATCTAGAAATATCTTCACAATATAGAAAAGTACTATGAAGCCTTACCTTTAAAATGATTCAAAAAACTTTTAAAAATTATTATTATTTTCAGAGATCTTCCAATTTTTCGAAATGCGACTATTTTTGCAGTATCTTTTTATTAAATTGACATTTTGCCTATAACTTGAGCTTATTAGACGGAAAATTTTATTAACTTTCGCGATATTATAAGCCGAAAAATTTCATGTTAATATTATAGAAAATTAGACACTTTAACCACAGCTCGATACTGTATCTCTCGCGATTTAAAAAATTGTTTAAAAAAGATTGGACACTTTTAAAATTTTAAATGATAGACTTTTAAAAATGCAGTAAAAATATTTTAAATGTTGAAACGTTTTAAAACTAAAGTTTTTTATTTTACTCTTGAGCTAGTGAAACATGAAAAATTATTTATCACTAGATCTATTAATCTCTTGTGGTACTAAAAAACTAAATATTTTGCATCCACGATTTTTTCGCATAGTTCAGAAATTTTAAATCCTCTCTCTGGTGGATTTTGAAATTCAATTTTCACAGGAATATTATTTTCAATAAAACTCAATTTTACACCATTTTTGCAATTAATGCTTCTCAATTTATTGTATTTTTCAAACTAGTCAAACAACTTTTAATTGCAATTCCTCATACATTCATATTTTTCAAAAATAAACTTTCTAAATGACAACCAATTCTATAATTCTAAAATCTATGACCTGAACCTTAGGTAGATTTTCAAATCTGTGAAGAAACGAATGCTAATTGTGATAATGGATTCTTTTTCTCCCTGAAGGCAATACAAAAGCAAATCTTGAGGTTTGAAAGAATTTGGTCTGTATTGTCTGGGATTCCATCGAATGAGACGTATAAATCTCTTGCCGCACAAGTTAATGGTATTATTGAACTGAATTTCCGGTAGAATGCTCGGGTTCGAAGTTTTGAATGACAATGAATATTGTTCGAATTGAAGTTTATTGTATTTAGCACGTAGTACCATTAATGTAATAAACGTGCTGGCGAGAGACGAAGGAACGCAAGGCGACTAATTTGATTCATTTGAATACCAATATCCAACGAAAGTGCCGATCTGATTTATGTCAGTTTCTGGATCGTGCTCTGAAATTCAGACTCATGCGGCACTCTTTAAACGCCAAGGTATAAAGGAAAGAGAGTCTAGACTAGACCAACGACGGTGTTCAGCCTTCGTAAGTGAAGTCCTGGGCAAGTTAAATTGCTCTGGTGGTATTCCCAAATGGTTTGTACAATCAATTTCTCGACAACTTTACAAAACTAAATAAGAGAAACTAATTGCCAGAGTGATAAAATCATTGAAAATCATTTGATTGGAAAGCTACATGAATTACTAATCATTTGTCCAATATAATTTTGTACATATCTTCAAAACCTGAAGTTCAAAAGGAATATTTTGTGTTTGATTTTTCAGCTCATAGAGTTGTGAAGGAAACCAAATTTGTTCTTAATGAATCTCAGGCGAATGAAATTTTGCACTTAGAATTGTTGAATTGAAAGTTACAGTTTGTCACACCGAAAATTTTGTAGAGATGTAACATACACTTTTTTACAATTTTTGCCTAATACCATTAGCTGTTTGCATGGGAATCGACTTTTTGTTCGATTTTTGTCTGTAATCTATCGTATTGACTCGATATATTTAATGCCTTCGTATTGTCAGAACAGCATATCTATGGTTGTCATTTCTTACATTATATATTATATATTGTATACTACACATAGAATTTGTATGATACTTTTCAGTTGAATTCTCAGTCATGAATTTTGAGATTAAGCCACGTTTCATGTAGATACCAATTTTGAAAGCCTTGTCGGTCATTTTCGTTGAGTTCCTGTTTTCGAGTGTTTGGCAAAGTAAGCGCATGGTATCTCCCTTTATCCCTTAGTTGTCATTGTAGCTCCATAATGGGTAGGCTAGCTCACGCGTTTCCGGGGATGGGCACACAATCCAGATTAGCAACTGGCTCATTCAATGACCATGTTTCAGTAATTTCTCATTGTAATTCAATCGCTCTCATTTGATACACCAGTTGTGACTTATCACATAAATATAACACGTTCACCTTTCATGAAAGCGTAGTCGCACAACATCAACTCGGAAATTGGTATCAATATACCAATCCCTAAATGGCAGCTGTGGGAAAACATTTTTAAATGAACTGCTTCTGTCAACTAGGAAGAAAAGAGGAAATAATAATAAAATGTTATGATGATATTGAGGAAGATAGCAACGTTTGAGATCTCAGTGTTGACACTTTGCCTCCAACTTGAGCTTATTACAAATTTTCATGCTCATATTACAAAAATTAATGCTTGGAAATTGATTTTAGTTCAAATTTTTAATACAATTTTTGGAAAAGTTTTCTTCGAAATTAGTCAAAGGTTGACTGGAAAACCTGGAAATGTCCTGGAAGTTTGAAATCCGACTTCTGTAAGAACCCTGAAGGAGATTGTAATTTCCGTATGATTTTTAATATTGAACTATTCGACTTGATTTGTATCTCATCCGTTTTCTAAATTAAATTATAAGCTCGATTTGAAGAATAGCACATTTAACTTGTATTCAAAATTACCATCTACAATGAAAATTATCCAATTTTATTAATTTTCAATTCTTTAATTTTAACCGCTTCTAATTATAATCTTTTACAATGAAAACTAAATTTAAAACCGTTTTAAAGTGTTCTATGTTTAAAATTTTAGTTTGCGAATTGTTTACATTTTGACGAATGCAGTTGAAATTTTTTCAAGTTTGAACAAATACAACTTAAATTGTTGATTTCTGAGAGGCAGTTAGGCAGATTAATTTCTTCAAACTTTGAATTCTAATGTTTTCAATGTAAAAAGTTTTAATTTGTAAATGTTCTGCCGTACAATAAAGCGGAGTGAAATTGCTGAAAATTGTAGTATTATTTGAGCCTAGAAAAAAAGTTGTTGTTTGGAATTCGAAAGAAATAAAAAAAAATTGAAATTGGTTTTCTCTTTGGTTCCTAAACTCGAAAGTTCAAATTTTTTTTTAATTTTTGAAAATGTGCGAAAACATGTTTTTTTGAATTTAGTTACCACATTTAAAAAAATCTAACATGTCGAACTTTTAATTTCTTCAGTTTCAATTAAAGAAAATGCAATTAATTTTTGTTTATAACAAAAATTCACGAGTTCGAAATGCTTTTAAGAGTAAGAAATTTGTCTAAGTTTTGATTTTTCAAATTCAAAAATTAAACATAAAATATACAATACAAGACTTTTTAAAATCACAGTGGAAAATGTGTTCAACTTTTAGGCTTCATAAGCAAACTTTAGCAAAATTTTCATTTCTCGAACAGGTGTAAAACCATAAATGTAAATATTTCATACATGCACTCTCATTGAATCACATAATTTTATTCCGTCACAAATTTACATTTCACAAGGGACGAAATACATGATTCACGAGTTATAATAAAAAAAGAAAACGTACAGACTTCGTAAACTATATTAAAAAGTCGCCAAATAATTTTAATTATTTTCTATAATATAAATGGCTGCCCCCACAATCTCCGAACAATTCCGATTAAGAAAGATTTTTTGTTTGCCCGTCCCCCAAACGCGTACGATTTTCGAACCGTGGCGGTCCGCGTATTTTTGACTTTTTATTGGTTGGTTGGTTGAGTGTGTAAGAACGAGAGACACCTTTTTAACCAAAATAAATTCCCCGGCTCTTTTTTTGCGGTGACTTTTCAGAACAGCGTATGCAAATTTTTTTACAGAATGCTCCGGCGGGTAATTTTTTACAACACAAAAGCGCGAGTTTTTTCACGAATGACCCCTCACGAACGTAGTTTACCTATGTATTTGTTGTCCTCTTTTAATTTCTTTTATATGGGTTTATTTCCTTTTTTATCCAAAAGCATTTTCTTAGGTCTTTCCCTTTGGAGATGTTTCGTATCGCCGAGAAAGGGGAAATAAAATAAATTTAAAGAAAATGAAATAAGATGCACTCAGAATTTTTTTTCAGAATCAAAGAAATTGTTCTTTGCATGCAATAATACTCGTCTGATCTATACAAATAATGTTTGAACCGGAGAAATTTGTTCCTTTTTTAATTTCGGCCAGTAAGTAAATTTGAAGAAAAAAATCCTTTCTTTTGCGGTACGAGACAGGTGGACATTAGCCTTTATTAGTTTCTTTATATTTGGAAGTAGTGATTGCGCATGCCAAAAATATTCTCACGTCTCCCGCCTCTCTGCGACCAACCGCAACCGAGGACCGAGCGAAAAACGACCGTATCAGAGAATTATTTAATTATTTAACCTCCATCGGCTGTAAATAATAATTACTGTCCACGCATGAATGGGAGGGAGAGAAAGCGCGCATGTGAGGGTAAATGGGGACAGCGAGATAGCGAGAAAGAAAGAGACAGAGGACCCGTTATTGACCCTTTCGACAATCAGTAGATGCTATATTCATTGAATTGCCATTAATTAAGATTTTTTAATCTTACTATACATTCTTGTACGTGCGAAGTTGACACGATTTTTTATGAATTTTTTCCCACTTTTTTGGCGACTTTTGGGGCGCAGCTGAAAAAAGTGAGTATTCTCTCCATAGACAACAAACCAAAAAAAAATCTCGTCTTAAACTCAACTATTAACTGTATTCTTTTTTCATATTTTTCGCTGATAAATTTCTTTCCAATACGAACACTATGGGAAACGCGTCGCTAGTGTATCATTTTGTTACATTTTTTTGTTTCATAAAGCAGACAAATCGCTATGATGGGTGTTTTTTTATTTTGTAGAAAATAGTATTTTTCACGGTTGTATACACAGTTTGATACCTTTATGCCAGGCGTGTGATATTTTATTTCTATTTCAATTTGCATTCTCTACCCTACTGTAAAAGTCATAGCACTCGAAATCAAATTGAATTTTTAGTTTCAAATATTGTATCACATTTTTAGTGAGAGGGTCGTACTGGCGTGGGATTGAATCAGTCCAATAACATAATGGACCGGAAGACATCGAGGGCCGCTCGCAGCGCCCTTAAAATTAAAGAAAAATTAAAAGTCCTTTAAATCTTGGAATTCTTAAAAATCATATTTTAAAATCACCTAAAAATTCCTTGGAATGTTCACAAACATCCTAAAACCTTATGGGTCCTATAAAATGCATGCAACTCTTCAAAAATTCGAGGAAATTCTTTAAATCCACATTAAATTTTTGTAAATCTCTTAAAATCATTCAAACACTTTGAAATATTTTGAAATACCTTGAAATATTGATAAATCTTTTCGAATCCTTTGAAGTCCCTCAATTCTAACGAATAAATTCTTTGAAGTCCATTAAAGTATGAAATGCTTTAAAATCCCGTGAAATTACATGAATTCCGATAAAATGCCTTGAAATCTATTCAAATTCCTTAAAAATCCTTTGAAATAGTTGGAATTCCTTTGAAATTCTTTCGAATCGTTTTAAATATACAAAAACCTTATGGTTCCTATAAAATCTTTACAAATCTTCCATTATTTGAAAAATTTCTTTAAAAATACATGACATTTTTATGAATCTCTTAAAATCCTTGAAAATTCCTTGCAATTTTTTAAATCTGATAAACATTCCATGAAATCTTTCAAATTATCCTAAAACATTTCAATTCCTTTGAAATCTTTTGAAATACCTTGAAATAGTAAAAAATCTTTAAAAATGTTTGAAATTCCTTAATTCTTGTGAATAAATTCTTTGAAATATATTAAAATAGGAAATCCCTTCAAATTAAATCAAATCTGATGTAATTAAATAAAATACCTTAATGTGGGCCTTCAATATCCCTTCAAATTGCTGAGATCTTTGGAAATTTAATAAAATCCATTTAAATCCCTTGAAATTCCTTTAAAATCCTCTGATATCCATTGAAATCCCTTGAAATCTTTTAAAATATGCTAAAATCTTATAAATCCTGTGAAAACCTTTCAAATCTTCGAAAATTCTTTAAAATCACATGATGATTTTTTAAATTTCTTACAATCATTAAAATCTTTGGAAACTCCTTGACATTTTTTTAACCTCTTGAAGATTCCATGGAATCTTCAAAATACCCTAAAATATTTCAAATCCTTTGAAATCTTTTGAAATACCTTGAAATATTAAAAAAATCTTTTTAAACTTTTGAAATCCTTTAACATCCCTCACTTCTTGTGAGTAAATGCTTTGACATCCATTAAAATATGAAATCCCGTGAAATTACATGCAATTTTATGAACTTTCTTGACATCCCTTAAAATATTTGAAGTCCTATGATAAAATTCCTTGAAATCCGTTGAAATTCCTTAAATATATTTTCAAATATGCTAAAATCTTATAAATACTGTAAAATCCATTTAAATTTTCGGAAATTCTAGGAAATTCTTCGCTACCACATGAACAATTTTTAAGTCCCTTAAAATCATTAAAATCTTTTTAATTTCTTTAACATTTTTTTAATCTCGTGAAGATTCCATGGAATCTTACAAAAATCCTAAAATATTTCAAATTCTTTAAAATCTTTAAAGTCCTGCATTTCTTGTGAATAAATGCTTTGAAATCCATTAAAATATGAAATACTTTGAAATTAAATAAAATCTGACGAAATTCCTTGATATCCCATGAAATATTTGAAGTCCTATGAAATCTAATAAAATTTCTTGAAATCCGTTGAGATTGCTTAAAAATCCGGTGAGATTGCTTAAGAATTCTTTCAAATTTTTCTGAATCTTCCGAAATTCTAAAAAATTCTTTAAAACGACTTTCACATTTTTTATGTCTCTTAAATTCATTAAAAACTATGGAAATTCCTTGAAATTTTTCTAATTCTTCGAAATTCCATTTGAATCTTTAAAAATGATCTGAAATATGTCAGATCCTTTGAGATTTTTGGAAATATTTAAAAATCTTGGAAATCCCTTAGTTCTTGTGAATAGATTCTTTTAAAGGGTGGACTTCCGAAAGCCGTAAACCGACGATTTCTTTCATACTATGTATATTTATGTATTTTGATGCGCTGATTACGAAAATGATAGTGAAAATTGGCGACTCGGCGATTTTCATGGTGAAATCGTGAAAAACCCATGAAAATCATGGTTTTTTGCGTTTATCTT
>CAKNWW010314897.1:0-12764 GCA_932074435.1 Andricus kollari | reverse complement strand
GAAAAACGTGATAAGTCCTATGTTAAAATATAGGACTTATCACGTTTTTCCTCTGAGCGCCTCATATTCTATTATTATTGAGAAATATAATAACTCCCTTTTCCTAAAATATACACGAGGGAAGTTTCAAATATAGGCGAATTCTTATTTGGGGGAAAAATTTTTTTATAACATTTGCATCGCAAGTTCCTGCCGAGTCGAGTAGAAATCAGCTGGCGGACTTTCGCCCTTAGTGGAATGTCGTGCATTTAAAATGTTTAGGTTCATTTCGTGAATTCATATCGCTCTCCTTCGAATTAATTGTATGGATCATAAAACAATATGCCTCTTCCTATCGTTCTTCTACGATAAGAAAAGGTATGGCCCGAATTCCGATTCGTTTGAACGAATTGAGCCAGCGCGAATTGAATGCGTTTCAATTCGTTTTAATTCGTGGTCAAGGTCATTTCGACAAAAATTGATAAAAATTGCATGCCTCGAGACTCGGACCAGCGATCTTAAGTTTATAAGTTCAGTGCGTTGGTTATAGCTTACGAATTCAATTGAATTGGCCAGCCTTTAACTGCATTCGCGCTGACGAATTCAGGCGAATTGTAGCTTGACTTTAAATCTCGCGAATTAAAATGAATTGTCTGACACTAAAATTAATTCGTGCTGACACATGCAAGTGAATTCGGTCCCCTAAAAATTTTGCGCTGAATTTAGGCGGATAGCAGATTTAAAGATTAAATTACTTAGTTCCGAATTTACAAGAATTCACAAATCACTGCGGCGCTGGACTCAGTGGACGGACAGGTGGTATTCCTTTATCTGCGTCGATCGCTCAGTACCTGAGGTCGAGTTTAGCTGCATCGCCGTCGAACATTCCTCTGCCGTTTGATCAATGCCATTCACCCAGGACTCAGAAGGACGACCTGCAAAGGTGCCTGGAGAAGTACTGGGTGAGACACCTTGCGACAACGACTAACCGGAGTCAAATAGCTCCCCAGAAGGACGCCCAAAGGGCCTGAAGAAAGAGCTATCTACCAGCTGAGAAAGATGACGAGCGTAAGTTCGACTTTGGTTGGCCGCTTGGTGAATCCAAAATATTTCACAGTCCTGAAAGGACTGAACTACCTTTGAATGTGACTGTAGTCCTGAAAATGACTGAAGGACCTCGACGTCAGCGGAGGTTGGCGTCGATGTACTTCGAAGCGAGGTATGAGACCGAGTGTCCACGGTGGAAGAAGCGCGCTCTTTTATGTGGAGATGCGCGGCTGCTCCCACCCCGTAGAAGTGGAGGCGAGAGTGGGTACCTCGGTCCCACTCCGTCGGTTTTTGGGCGCGCGGTCCAATAAGATCATTCTGTTTTTTTTTCTGTTAAGCTTACTACTTGCTTCTCCAACTCTCAGCATTACAATTTTTTCTTAGCGCTAAGTAAAATTAGATACGGAAAGTATTAAAGTGATATGTAAATATATATACAACGAAGAATAAAAGACGAAATGAAACATATACATAATAGAACGGTAAAATACAAAGTACACTATATCGAAAACTATAAAAAAGGTATGATGTCAAATATTTATTTATAACCAAAAATACGATAAGGTAAAATCGATATAATAGGTAGAAAGATACAAATTAAATTATAAATAAAAGAAGAGAGTATGTACATAAAACGCGAGTTCTAATCTGACCTAATTAAAAAATATAATAATATTATATCATACCATAATGTACAATAATAATACCATATTGTATTATATCATATTATAATATACAAGAATAATATTATATTATTATATATTACTACCTCATATTAATAAAATAATACGATACGATAACTACCCATACGAAATTTACAGTTATCAATAATAATAACGATGTTGAAATTATATTAAATTGACATTGAACGTTAGAAGGACAAAAAAGAAATATTGTGTTTCTGAAAATCACGTTGAAAATTAAAGAAACATTTGTTAAGTTATTCTGCCCTAAAAGCTAGTCGCGGATAATTGATCGGTTTATCCGTGAATAATATTAAAAAGGAAAAATATTAACAAACGAAGAGAACGGAATCTAAGGAAAAATTTACAAAGTTAAAAAAAGAAGAAAGTGGCTGGGAAAAATCTGCGTGACTTATCGCCGCTACGCTCATACCTGAGCACATGGAATTTTCCCAGTCATCACGTGACGGATGAGTTGCCAGCAACGGTCGTCACAGTGGCAGAGGAAAGGAACCTTGAGAAACTATGAAATTGAAACACTTACAGGGGCGAAATATTTAAAGGTTCCTTTCGTCCGTTACAGGCAACGGCGTATGTCAGAATTTTCATATTGTGACGAATACTGAATTAATAGGAATAGGCAGTTGCTCCCAGTGGGACCCTGCGGTGGTTGTTTAACCTTTTTTTTAAATTATATATATATTTCAATATTCAAAAAAAATTATTATGTTGCATTTTAACAAATCATTTTAATTTTTTAACGACTTAGATAAAGTTTCAACCAAAACATACGAATTTTCAATAACAGAGTTGAGTTTTTAACTAAAATTCGCATTTTTTTAGAAGTATTTGATATTAAAATAGGTAAACTTACATGCAACATAGACAAATTTTTTGATCAAAAAGAAGATTTTTTAACCCAACAGTTGAATTTTCGGAAAAGAAGATTATTTTACACTTTCATACCCAAAAAGATGAATCTTAAACAAAAAGTTAATGTCCAACCGAGAAAGATGAAGTTTCAACAAAACAGTGGAATTTTAAATTAAGAAAACAATAATTTTCAACAAAACAGTTGCATTTATAATCAAATAGATCAAATTTAATGCAAAAGTGACAACCTTTCAACAAAAAATTGATATTAGAAACAAATAGACGAATTTAAAAAAATATTGGTATTCCAAACAAGTAAAATTGGTCAGTCAGAAAAGTAAAAAAAATCAACAAAATTGTGGAATTTATAAGTTAAAAAGACTATTTTTCTACAAAACAGATACATATTCAACGCGAAAATTTGCATTTTCATCAAGAAAGTTTATTTTTAATCCCATAGTTGACTTTTCTACCATAAAGATTAATTTTCCATCCAAAATATTAATTTTCAAGAAAATACACGAATTTGTAATCAAATAGTTGAATTTTTAATTAAAAAATTATTAATTTTCAACCAAAAATTGAAGAGTTTAATTTGGAGTTAAAAAAATGAATTGTGAATCGAAAACAAACGAATATTCAATAAAATAATTGAATTTTTAACCAAACAGATAGATCATCATTTTCAGCCAAAAACATTTTATATTTAAATCACAAACAGTTGAATTCAACAAAAAAAAATAGGAATTTTACACAAAATAGGTACATCGTCAAACAAAACAGATTTATCTTCAACCACACGACAGTTTCATTTTCAACAAAATGCAAGTAAGAAAGATTGTTCAGTCAATAACAAATAAAAATTTATTATGGAAAAAATCCCAATGGCAATATAAAAATTAATTCTATATACTATAAATTCATTTTTTCTTTGTTACAATATTTTCCGTCTTATAGGCATCGCGCATTGAACGACATTTTGAATTGTTTTTCAACTTTGTGAAGATAGCTCTATACAAATTTAACCATCTCAATTTATAATACTCATTGCTCGAATACTTAAGAGTTTAAAACGTCCGGAATCGAATAATTTAAAATTCGATTACAAACAAATATAAAAATTCATATTTCAATCATACTGTTGTAAAGTATCCGGTATCAAAGTCCGGTTTGAGCTCTAAGTTTCAGAACAGAAAGAGATCAAAATTTAAAAATTTGAAATTTGTTTTTCAAATTATCCAGATTTTTGAAAACTTTAATATATTAGTAAATTTTCGTGAGACACAGAACTAGGGGGTGTTCTGTTAAAAAAACCCTAGTTTCGAGTTTCATGGGAATCACTCAGTTTACTAATTATCCAAAAATTTAGGTCTCGTGGAAATCTTCTAATTGATTGAATTTTGCAAAAATTTGGACTATATTGATAACAAATTTTACATTTTTTAATTTTAACCTTAAATTAATTATGAGCATCCTCCAAAAAAAACTTAATGCTGAGTCTCGAGCATATCTGCTAATTTTTTGAATTTTCTGAAAATTTGAGCACTTTGGGTAAAAAAAGGACATCTATTGTGTTTTATCTAAAATTGGCGATCAGAAACGCCTAGTTCTGAATTTCATCAAAATCAGCCAGTTTCAACTCGACTCGAAGTTTCGAGTTTTTTGTATACCCCTAATAATTTCCAATGAAAGTCTTAATTGTCAGTATATTTTATTTTAAATAAATAAGTTTCAAATATAACAATATTTGAATATAAACAGCTTCAAGAATTAATAATGGCAAGTAAAATCATTCAACTTTTCCGAAATATAAAAAATGTACAATTTTTAAGGTTTTGATTTAAAAAGAGTTTAAATTAGAAACCCTTTCTTGATTAATGAAAATTTACATAGAAAATATATAAATTTGGGAAACAATTAGGTTGAAAGTAAACAATGAAACCGAAAATTAATGTTTTATCTTGTGCTAACTAGAATTAATTTTTAATTGCAGAATCAACTGTAATTCAATAAAAAAAATATATTTCTACTTATCTTCTTACATGCACGAGAATTTATTTTTAATTAATCGGAACTCCGTTGAAATGCAATAATTGAATTTGAATTGCTAGAATTAAATTAAAGTTGACCAGAATTCCACTTGGATCAACTATAGGAATTTAATATAGTTATTTAAAAAAATTACTCGAAAAGGTTTCCTTTTTAAAAATAGTTTACATTACAAATCCTATCCCAATTAGAATTCAAATATAAAAGATTTGACATTCCAAGTTCAAAATGCATTTAAACTATAAACTTGTCTAATTTAAAAATAATTCTAGCTGATAAGTTTAAATCTTTAGAGAAAAGTGTTTTTTACGTGGATCTACATTTCATCGGCAAAAAATGAAGATATGTTGTGTTTGAAGGAAATCTATTAATTTTATAGGAAATAGTAAAATAGGAGCTAGTTGATGCAGAGCCGATTTATTTATTTTTAATATTTTTATTCAATTGGAAGGGAGGACACTTTGGTATTTAATATACACTAAGACTTCAAATTACAAGGTTCATTATACAAAAAATGTTTTTTCATGTTAGGTTAAGTCAGCATGTTGAGTTTGTTCAGAGAAACCATTTTACGTAACTCTTTTCCTGCTTCCACCATGCGCTATCTGTTCTTGTACACTTTTTCAGCCACTAATTTTACTTTCACTTGAACATCTTTTTCGTATAATTTTTCCATTATATGTTACCCATTTCACCACATCAGTTTTAAGAAACAATAACAAAAATGCACCGTCGCGTGGCGTCGTGACTCGCCGTAGGTGACGTACTCTGCCGCACAGAAGTGCCACCCTACGAAAACGCAACTTTGAAACTTCTTTACTTATTATAGATGTTTTAAAAGTAATTGAAGTTCAATACAAAATGAACGTTTTGGTTTCTTTATTATTAATTCGCATCAATTCCAAAACTTTCAAATGTCATATCAGTTCACTCTGAACGAAATATGTCGATTTTTTTATTAAGTATTTTACTTTATAGTTTGGTGGGTTGAATACCACTGCAAACAGTTTATCTCATGGGTAACGTTACTTTACTTAATAAGCAATAGCGTTCTCAGAGAAAAAAATCTATTCCTGCGTACTGTGTTTTTCCATTCCTGTGATCTAAAATATATTTTGCAAAGGTTGATGACTTTTTCAAAGTCCCCAAATATGTCATTCACATACTTCTAGATTCATCCTTAAGAGGAAAACGGCGTATATTTTTTTTTAGGGTTCGAGGGACTTTGCAGTGAGAAATTGGAAAGTCGAAAAGATCTCAGAATCTAATTTTCAAATCTGTTCAGTATTGGAAAGTTGATCAGACGTGGAGGAGAGTCGTTTACCCTCACTATTCTAAAACTCTTTAAGATTGATGAATTCTTGGGTAGTGGAGTTTCCTGGATTTCTTCTGTGGTCATTACATCCACCGCTCCACTGTGCATGTTTATCTTTGCCCGTTTTCGAGTGGTTACTCTCAATGTATAAATTCCACGAAGTCTTTTATTATCCTCTAGTATTGCAAAGACTTCTCCACTCGACGTTGATAATACACTTTGTACTTTGGTTGGAATAGGCACACGGACATATTGGTCTCCTCTCAAATAAATTAGTTTATCACGAGGGAAAGTGTATCTACGAATTTCGAATTGCCGGAGAGGATTCGTGTGGGGAATGAGTCGAATAAATCTAAGCTCTTCAAGTTTAAATCCAAGTATGTATAAATCCTCCTGACTGGCAGGGGGAGACGTGGACCTATCACGAACAGGAGGCTCAGTAGGAGGCAAAGACCTACTCGAAGAACTAGGAGCAAGATGTATATCTGGAGAATGAGAAATTCCCGAACGAGAAACACCAGGCAAAGGGTTTGAAATCTGTGTACTCGACTCTGTAACAAGAAACAGAGTTTTATTTCTTCTTAAAGTAGATAATCGCATGTTGGTACGGGTGGTTAAATGCACATGACAGAAACTTTACAAGAACGTTTAATTTACGTCACTTTATCAATGTTTAGGATTTTGTAGCGCCAGGCTGAAACACTTATGGTTTTAATTAATTTCTAATGTTAAATCCTGGTCGACACAATAACATCATACTGTAACTTATGGTTTTAGTTGGATGTCTGACTTTTCGTTCTTTAAACTTTTTTCCCGCTGATGGGATTGGAAAGAATCGGATACGATCACAAGAAATCGGAAAGGACCAGATAGGACCAGATGAAATTGGATAGAATAGGATTAAATAGAAAAGGATATCGATTTTTATCAATCTGCTACAGTCACTAAATTTTCCAATCATAAAAAATATATAAATAAGTTAGACGTGAACATTACTGTATTGAATAGGCTTTGAAACCTTTATTCGTAGGCGCATGTCGCCGGGCTTGAAACAAGTCACACTAAACGAGCCATACCAATTACCAAAATAACTAATTTCTGGATAAAAAATTGATGAAACTGATGACACATAAATGCAAATAATTATTAGTTTTCGATTAACTTAGAAATCTTACTTGTGTGGATCTCAAATCAAGCGGTTACCCTATGAGTCAAACAAAATGGTCGCAAACACGATTAATATATTACCTCTTTCCATATGAAGGATTCCAAAACACTTTGAGATTGGTGAAGCTTTGCCTGATGGAGTTTCCCGGATTTCTTCTCTAGTCATTTTTTCAATGGCGCCGCTGTGCATGTTTATTTTTGATCGTTTTTGACGATCAAGTCTTATTATATACATTCCACGAAGTCTATTAGTACCCTCCACTATTGCAAAGATTTCTCCATCGGACGTTGATATTACAGTTTGTTCTTCGGTTGGGATAGGCAGAAGGACCTGATGTTCTCCTCTCACTTGAATTGGTGTATCGCGAGGAAAAGTGTATCTTCGAATTTCAAATTGCCGGGACGGATTCGAGTGGGGAATTAGTCGGATAAATCTAATGTCTTCAAGTTTATATCCAAGTATGTATGAAGGAGGAAGCCTGGCAGAAGGAGACCTGGACCTGGTACAAAGAGGAGGCTCGACGGGAGGTGAAGACCTGTTAGTAGAACCCGGAGCATGAGGTCTGTCAGGAGAGTAAGAAATTTCGGAACGAGGAACACTAGGCCCAGGCTTTGAAGTCTGTGAACACAATTCTGCAACAAAAAACATAGCTCTATTATTATTATTTTTATTAATAATATTTTACCATTAAGCCCAATGCCTTTCAGCGTAAGCATGATTCACTCGTTTCTAGTCGAAGATCAGGGAGTTCATATGAGAAAAGTGAGATAAGGAATTGTATGAGGCAGTATAAGGGGGTTATAGTTTTAGATTATTCAAGAATTCCCGTGTTATTAACTTAAATAACATGTTCGTTCCATAACACTGCTCCGACCCAGGTCGCTGATCAATGTCTCTATCATGCCTTTCGTGCCTTCGTCATAAGGCCTAACTTTTCCTGCTAATTTTCTTGCATAAATTTGGAACATAAGAATAGAAGTGCCTATACGTCTCTTTTTCTCTTATTGTGAGTAGTTTTTCGTTGTACGCTCAGCACATGTATTATTGCGTGTAGTGGCACACCACACCGACTCATTCACGATGAGTACCCAAGATATATCTTCTAATGATCCTAGATTAACAGTACCTCCGTACCAACATGAAAATTTTATGTGTGGTATGCAAAGACAAAGTGGTCAAAGATAAAGTATTTTGCCCGGTTTGTCAAGCCCCTATTATCCAGGTTGCGTTAGAAGAACTACGTTTATCCCAGTTGTTGGCTACAAAAAATATTGTGGCCCCCCTTCTCTCTTGGGCCGCTTGATCTGCAGGCTTTAGTTCGTAATAAATTTGCTATCATGAAACAATCCACGTTAGCTGATTTGGGAAAGGTAAAACAAGCTGTGTCTGACTTATCGCAGGATCTCCAAGCCTTTAACACTAGGCTCTCAGATTGCGAATCCACCATGCTGGAAACACAATAAGGATCAAAGATCTTGAGGTTACAGTCGTTGAAGTTCAGGATCAGAGCGACCTTGAACTCAGGGGCTATCTTCGAATAACCTCGGTGATTTTAAAGACCGTATGAAACGCAACAATAATTTGATCATGTTGGGTCACCCAGAAGCTACGCCTGTGCTCACTGCACAGAGTGATTCCCCTGAAGCTCAAGATAAACTAACTATCTTCAACCTTTTTCAATCCATCCTCTCCAATAAGTTTGTTTTGGATGAGTTTAAAACCTGGTGTATCGGGAAATTTTCCCAGACGATTCCAAGGCCCAGACCTGTCAAAGTGATTTTCACAACTCAACAGTGTACTCTGCGAGTTCGGAAGGCCTTTGTGGATGCGAGACTATCCCACAAAATACCAGCTCAATTGAAGGACTTGAGTGATTCAGTCGACCGGACACAATTACAACAAGAAGAATACAGATGGGCCAAGAAGGAACTAGACATTAGAATCAGTACCGGGGAGAAGAATCTACGCATCCAGAATCGCCGAGTATTTCAACGGTCGTCAGGGTTACTCCGACCCGTACAGACGCCAACCCACGATAGCAGAACATTTGAATCAGGTAAAATTGTCTGTTTTTTACCAGAACACTCGTGGCCTTAATACTAAGTTTAGTCTAGATCACAATTTCCCTGATATTAATCAATAAGACCTCATTATTGTCACTGAGTCTTGGTTGAAACCTACCATACAGATTAGCCGATGAGGGGGTGGAGTGCTTGTAGGGGTGCAAACAGATTTACATTCTACTAATATAACCTACCACCCATTCGTCAAGTTGATAATAATATTAACATCGTAGGCCTTAAAGTAATAAAAAAATCAGTTCCGCTAATTTTACTCGCAATCTATTGGCCACCCGATATTACATCTTTGCAGTTATCAACCTTTCTTGACAACCTACAAGACCTCCATGATCTGGTGCAAAGAAATGAAGTCCTAAATAAAAATAATCAATTTTCGAACCTTGCCTTCACCAATTTTCAAAGTGATGTATCTAATGCTCTTATACCATTTGTCCCACAAGATCCTTATTATTCCGCTATATCACTCGATACTACCCTTAAGCCTAGGTACTGTTTAAGGTTTGCTAGCGCCGTTCCTGAAGCGCATCATCCTAGGCTTAAAATCAAGAAAGCTAACTTGTCCGAATTGTATGTAGGTCTCGCTAATATTGACTAATCTTTCTGAACCCGAATCCGCCCACTGGGTCATATATGGTACGGCTAGCAGTGGTGCATGAAAAACCTGGTGAAGGAGGCCTACTCCGCATTTACTGATGTCTCATTCCAACTAATCAGGGATTGTGTTCCCATCTTGAAATTTAAGATCTAACGAAATGTAAAATACCCACCTTAGTTCTCCCAATCTCTTACAATCAAAGATAACCTTGTAAATAGGAGTAAGCATGGGGACTCGACTTATTACATACATAAGATCAAACTTGCCTTGGATAATATTAGCAAAACAATAAAAAGAAATCACCTCCGTTACATCAGTGGCATTGAGAAAGACATAAAAGTCAATCCTAAATCTTTCTAGAAATTTATAAACAATAACAAATCTAGCACCAGACAATCAAAGTCTACGTATTGCGGTCTGGCAACATTGAGCGGGCCACTGTCGATTGCGAATGCGTTTACCTCTGTACTATCTGAATCGCTGACTATGATTTTTAATATAATCCTAAAAACAGGGTTGTTTACTGTCGCCTGGAAGACAGCCAAGATCGTTCCTGTGTTTAAAGCTCATGACAAGTCAAGAATAATTAGAAAGGAACCAGAGTTAGAGATTTGATTTGAATATATATTAGTGTTCCTGCTTTTAGTTATACAGCGACAATTAGAATTGATGAAAAACATTATCGATTTTATTAGAAGGTTAGACAGAAGACTTAATTACCTGAAAAATCTTTAATTACATCCAAGGTAAAGTCCCAAGATTTAAGTAGTTCCAACACTAGACTTATTGAGTCCATTCTTCAATTAACTTACAGCTTTCCAGTAAATCAGAAGAGTTAGAATCATACCATACCGTAAAAAGGATCAAATCCATCAAAGCAATCAAAGGATTAATCAATTTAGATTTTAGGTTAGTACAGTAGGGAACCCTCAGCACGCCTCGCGGCACTTTGTAGCATTGCTTTGCATTGTATTTTTTGTTTCAATCAAAAAAATGTTTTCATGAATTCAAATAAACATATTTAAAACAAATTCAACGTTTAATGAAAGACAATTTTTTGTTTATATCAAACAATTTGCACTAAACAAATAATTTGCTTTAATCAAATAGGAAAATATTTGTCATTTCTTAAAATTAAATAAAGCGTTTTTAATTAAAGGTGAAAATTTGTTTCTTTTCATGATAAGAATTCAAACAAATGTTGTTGTTTGATTCAAAGAAAAATTTTTCCGAATATACTATATTAAATCAATTTAGTATATGTAATGAAGCACATTTTACGTATTGAGCGCAATAATAAATAACAGAAGAATGTTATAATACATGCATAAGTATTTCACGTGTTAATCAGATCTGGATCATAAAAACTATTAATCAAAGCAAAATTAAAAATATATAAAAGCAAATAAGTATTAGTTATCCATAAACTTGGAAATCTTACTACGGTAGATTTGATTACTACAACACTAAAATTACTTCCACTACAACAATATGAAGGTTACCTGTTTCAGTAAGTTGGATATCAAAGCACTTTGAGATTGCTGCATTTCTGCCTAACGGTGTTTCCCGGGTTTCCTCTGTGGTCATTATTTCAACCGCACCGCTGTACATGTTTATTTTTGCCCGTCTTTGAGTGGCTCCTCTCATTGTATAGAATCCACGAAGTTTTACATTTAACTCCACTGTTGCAAATATGTCACCATTGGACGTCAATAACACAGTTTGTTCTTCAGTCGGCATAGGCATAATGACCTGATGTTCTCCTCTCACATGAATTGGTTTATCGCGGGGAAAAGTGTATCTTTGAACTTCAAATCGCCGGGACGGATTCTTGCGGGGAACGAGCCGAATAAGCCTAAGTTTTTCCAATGGATATCCAAGTACGTATAAAGGAGAAGGACTGGCAGGAGGAGACCTGGACCTGTCACGAATAGCAAGGTCGGCAGGAAGGGGAGATCTGTTCGAAGAACCCGGATCATGATGTCTGGCAGGAGAAGAAGAAATTTCGGAGCGAGGAACACCAGGCCCAGGGTTCGAAGTCTGTGAGCTCAACTCTGCAACGAGAAACGTAGCCTTACATTTTCTTATATGGACAATCGTATGGTGGTAAGTATAAATGAATTAATGACGGCCTAGCGCGAGGCATATCCTTGGCTATTGATGTGAATTTTTTGGGCGCATAATATTAATTATATACATTTTGGCGAGTGTATAACTGAGGTAATGTCCTGTGTCCCAACCTGCCCCGTATACGCGGCAGGTTGGGACAAATAAAACAATGTCAATTTAGAAAATCTGTAGTTGTTTTTAAAAAGGAAGAAAGTTGGAACAATCCCTTTCAAATACATTTGACTTATATTTTTATTTTTCCAGCTCTGTTCAAGTACGAAGAAAGCTTATCGAGTCACTTTATATCATTTTCAAATTTCATCTTTCTAGATTTTCGGTGTAGACAGTAAAAATTCCAAGTTTAAGCTTGCCCCGCGATAATCTGTCCCAACCTACCCCGACCGCATTTTTGGTAAACAACATTTGCAAAAAATTCCGAAATTTAAGGTTAGAAAAAATTCTCCAACGAATTCTCGCAGCTGTTAATACGCTCTATTCATGTTCATATTGGCTTTAAAAATAAAAAAAATATTCGAGGACGAGTTAACGAAAAAACCAACAAAATAAAAAGTTACTCACCACTCTTGAAAATACATATTCGGCAATATTTTATGTAAAACGCAATATTTTGACATCAAAATACGCTGGTATATTACGTATCGGGCATTGTTTAAAAATGCTATTCGAGGTTCTACATATTTACTTTAATATAGGGGGTGAATTAAAAATTATAAGAATAGTTCAATTCTGCCGTTTTTGATTAGATATTTTTAGACTTTGCTATAAAAATAAGTGCAGCTCAATGAAGCGTGCAGTTACCCCAGAAGTCTAAATTTTCGAAAAAATCTGGATCCAGAAAGCATTC
>CAKNWW010314896.1:0-13105 GCA_932074435.1 Andricus kollari | reverse complement strand
GGTTAGTTCGCTTACTTCATGAGTAACCACGGGTTCCGCATGAAGCGATCATTAAGGTAAGTCGTAACGCTATGAAGTTGGCTGAAATGCATGTCGTAACTCATGAGAGTGAAAGAGACAAATCGATCTATCCGCCTCTTTCACTCTCATGAGTTTCTGCTTTCATCCACTGCTTTCATCTGCCACGGGAGTCCACACACTTTTAAGAGGAGAGAAATATAAAGGTTTTCTGTAATTGGTAGTTCAAGTTCGTAAATAATCCAGAGTTTCAGATTATGTTAAATATTTTTGTCTTTTCTCGCACATATATTGAGATTATTTTTTTTGCAAAAAATCTTTTGGATATAATTGAAGCGGTCTGCGCAAGCTCGAGAATACTCTCGACTTGGCAGCTCTCTGGTTAGTTCGCCTACTTCATGAGTAACCACGGGTTCCGCATTAAGCGAGCATTAAGGTAAGTCGTAACGCTATGAAGTTGGCAGGGTGGTAACGCTATGAAGTTGACTGAAATTCATGTCGTATTTAGAATAGGATATATGGGTAGTTATAAAAATTCTATCACCGGAAATATTAAATATATACATTTTTAGAGAAGAATACCATTTTTTTTATTATTTGATTAAAATCGTCGCGTGGCTCGAATTTTTCCCCATATTTATCACTGTGCGCCTTCTTAGATATTTTTTGTTATTCGGAGGCTACGGCAAAAAAAAAAAGACGATAACACTGATTTTCTACTGTTTCTCCATTTTTCTCGCACCTTTGGCATTCGTGTCAGGCAGAGATCATTTGCATTTTGCGATACTATAAAAGAAAACAGGAAGTATCATAGTCAAAGCCAGTTAGTAATTTGAATTCGTCTGTATTTGAACAACATTTGTTACCAGAATAATACGTTACTGCTGTTAAGAATTTAGTCATACTCAACTATCAGATTCCTTTATAAGAAATTTCTTCTACGTACGTTGAAGCATCTAATATTTTCTTTTTCCCTTTTACGGAATTTAAGTTTTTGTTCTTTCTGTTCTTGTTCTTTTTTTCGTTTTAATTATTATTTGCAAAATAAAAAAAGAGTTTCTTGGCTATGTTTAGTCCTTAGTTGTAAATAATTAATTCGCAAAAAACTTACGCTTTGTCATTATACAGTTGTATAAGTTGCAAAGATGGAAGCTTTAATTGTTACAAATAGAGTTTCAAGTCATTTGCTGATAAACAATTCCAGTCAAGACCTACATATTTTAGTGGATCACATTTTCTCCACAAATTCGCTGAACAGTGAACAACAAAATGTGGTGCATGAAAAATTTTTGCGATACTTTATGCCAAATTTTGAAGAAGAAAAAAAAGGAAGAATTCATTTTACAATTCATAAAAGTTCGATAAATTAAACGAAAAATGCTTATCGTCACACTTCGTAATAACATTTTATTATACAAAAGCAGGCAGAAAATCTTCGGAAGATTTTGAAAGCATTTCAAAATCGACCAAAAGGCGAAAAACACTGTCACTTGTGGACCGTTACTCCCCAATTGAAATTAAAAATGCCTTTCTGAGCAATTTGAGCTCAGACGAAAGAAAAAACTTGGCTAAGAAAATAAAAAATTTAATCTCCGAAAGTGCTATATATATTGAAGAAATGACGAATGATCATGTTATACCTTTTATATGTATATGTATATTCAGTGAATTGGAGTATTTCCTCACTGTAAATTTTCTTCGACCGTTTTTTTAAATAACATAGTTATTCATTAGGAATAAATTATGACCGTATGACCAAAGTAATTTATTCATAATGAATAACTATGTTAGTTATACCTTTTACTTTAGAAGAAGCTATCGCCTTAACTGAATATACAAAACTCACGAAGCACCAATACGAGACTATCCGGATTCAAGCATCGAAAAAAACGAATTTTTCCGTCGACAGATGCCTCAATAACGCATTTGTTAAAAAAATCGTAAAATTGATATAAAAATTATGAATTTTGTTGAAATTATCATGAAGTTCCTAATTAAAAAAGTTGACATTGAAAAAATGAATTTTTCTGCCGACAAATGCCTGATTAATGCATTTTTTAAAATTAAATTTGTTTATAATATAAACAATTATAATCTTAGGAGAATTTTTTTTATCATAATATTGTTTCCATTAAAATTTCTTGCAATATAACTTTAAAAAACGTAGAGAAACGAAAAGCGTAGAAAAAATTCTTTTAATAAATAATTTGTTTATTTATGAAAAAAATTGAAAGCCCAATTTAAAAATCAAGCCGTACAAATCTCTTAGAAATCTTATCAGCCTTTTAAAAAATTTGTTTTTGTCCACATCGGTCAATATTTGTGGGCTATACGTTATTTCGAACCAACAAAGTCATTTTCTGGTAACTTGGGAGCCCAGGCGAGTCTCCCGCTTGCCGATCTTGCCCCTCGCCAATCGCAAACTACCGTGTAGTGTAGCGTTTCCCAAACTTTTTTTGCACTTTTCAGGGAGGGCCAGGGCCGCCACCGTACAATTTTTTCACAATACCCGAACCCTTGGGGGGACGATTGGCCGCACTTTGCGGGCAGTCGCTCGCTTCTTGCGGGTGGACTCTTGTGTCGCGCGACCTTTCCATTGTTAGAAAATTAGATCTCGTTGAGAGAAATAACGATTCTTTAAAAACTTATTAAATCTAGTTTTAACCCTCAAAGCCTACACTTCCGAACTTTTCTGCTCAGCCTACAGTGGGTAGCTTGTGCCCGGGCAAAGTTTAAAGTCCAGTATCTCTGCATCAAATTAACATAGCGGGATGATTTTTTTTTTCAACTGTAGCTAAAAGTCTCGCAAAACTAAATATTGTAAAATTAATAAGCTGAATTCAAAACATACTATAAATATTTTGACAAAACTGAAACAACTTTTCAGTAAAAACGTTTGTTAAAAAAAATTTTGTATAATAGCTTGAAGTATAAACAAATTATGTTTCACGGTGATAATTGTGGAGTGCGAGAGATGCACATTGAGACCTTGGTAGCAGTTTTTTGTTTTATTTAAAAAAATATATTTTTCCGGTTCAACGAAAATTGCCATATTTTGACATTTGTAATATGAATGGTTTCCCGCGTATTATTATTTTCATCTTGATGTCTGTGTACAGGGTAATTAGTAATGATACAAATCAACCATTTATTTTAGAATTTCATTCCATTTCCTCCCCAAGTTCTGAAGGCGCCGAAAAGACTCGCGCCTCTGGGTGAGCCAGTGAGCGCGTCCTGCACTTGGACATGCTCTAAAAAATCGACAAAATCCATTAATTTCTCACATTCTATTGAAAATTAGGACAAAATACCTCGTAATATTACATTTTTTATTGAATAATAATATACAGTACGTGATATTTACCTTGTGTTGGATTTTGTTCTGGAGTCGATTTTCACACGTTGAGCTTAGCCTGGGTAGTTTATACCCGAAGAAAAACTTTCGATGCGCACCCTTCGGTTGTTAAGGCCCGACTGGCAGTAGTCGAATAACGAAATAGTAGTATGCAACCCCACTATTTTTTACGCACACTCATTGGGAGTTTTCGTTGCCGCATTCTAAAGATACAGCGAGCCGGAAATATTGTCCGGGTATAATAGACCTAGTGTAGGCTGAGGGGGTTAATAGGCTGGATCAATTTCGTAATAGAATTGTAAGAAAGTCGCAAAAGAGATGGTAAAAATCGGTTGATATCTTCAACTCTAGTTGTGAGTCCACAGTAGAAAGTCGTACTAAAAATATGCCTCTCTTTCTTCGTAGATATATTATCGATAATCAGAGAAGAAACATACAGAAATAAAAACATCAAACAGCTTATTAACTGCAGTATTTAATGAGCCCTATTTGAAGTATTTTGGGCAATTAGAGACCCTGATTGCGTGTGATAAAGACCGACCTTAGTTCTGATTTTTAAATCAAATTGAGTTACTCAATTTGAATTCCCTGCTGGATCGGTACTTATGAAAAAAGCATGACATAAGGCTCGTTTGACGCTGAATATAATAAGTTTTTCAGGATTACAGTCGAACTCGGATTTAGCGTTCCCGGAATTACCGTTTCCGAGAATTCACGCCGTGCCGCGGGTAGGCTTGTCAGGAGCTTCGCGGGGTGTGCGGAGTTCACGAAGGCATGACAAAACAGGAACTATTTACGCTAAATCCGGTGCAGTTAGGGTAGGTCAGATCCAAGGACAGCCCCAAAAGCGACGTTAAATCCGAGTTCGACTGTATTTGAAAATCAGTCTTTCGTATTTTTCCAATTTGCATAAAAAAAATTCTATAAGAAATTACGCGTCTTTGAATGTCGTGCTTCGTTTTTTCCAAGAGCCCCGATTTTTTTCGGTTAAATCTCTATACGTCTATAACTTTAGACCCAATTGAGATATTTATTATTTTATTCTTCATACTAATAGCGGTGAATATTTATCGTCAACGATGAAAGATATCGCAAAGAACAACATACATTTTTTATAGAACTTTTTTAGATGTGAAAACTTTTGTCTTAACATTTTTTTCGTATCTGTAATTGTTTCCGAGATAAAGTAGGAAATTCGATTGTAATTGTTGTATTCGATTGTATTCGATTGTTCTCCTGGCCACAACAGTTATTTAGCCAGCATCTAAATTACAACATGTTTTCCTTATTAAAGTACAAATTCGAAAAGAAATTGGCAAAAATTGTAAGTGTGGGTTTTTCGAGAAAATCGACGTTTCATGTTTTTAAACAAACCGCAACCATTTTGTTAATTTTGAATATTTTTCCAATTGTACGATGTATTACGAAACCAGACGATAACCACTATTAGAATAATAAAGAAAATAATAAATTTCTCAATTGGATCTATAGTTATAGAGGTTTAAAGAAAAAAAAAACGGGGTTTTTGGAAAAGACAAAGCACAAAATTCAAACACGCATAACTTCTTAGAAAATGTTTTCTATGCAAATCGGAAAAATATGTATCACCTAATTTCCTCTAAAAACTACTTACTTTGTCCCCGAGAGATTCTACGACTTCAAGTTTGACCACCTTGCTTGATTTGAAATGGATTCGGTCACAAGTATTTCTGTAATACGACTTTTTAAAGTGGTCGGATACTTCTGACCGTTATTTGCACGCTGTAAACAGTTCGCCATCTGAAAGTTTGCATAGAATAGCAAATTGTAAATATGAAAGTGTCATGTGAATCGTAGATCGTAGAAGATGATATATCTCTGGAAATTTGAAGAATTTATGATCTGAATAAACGGTCGCCGTCTTTATTCAAGATTTCTCCTCACAGAGCACCTTACCGTTTCCATTCAAATTTGCAAATGAAATACTGCACCATAACTTATATTTCCTTCCATAAATTGCAAAATTTGACAGTCTTTTCCCCTCTTCGCAGGAATCTAGTCACATTTCCTTAGATCTTCAAAGCAGACAGATCTACCGCCTGTCTCTGAGAAATAAGCGAAAATTATAATTTTTTAAGCTCTATAAACTCTGTGAACTCTGTGTAGTCTGTGAACTCTGCAAAGTGTGCGATGTCTGTGAACTCTGTATGTGCTGTTCTCGCAAAAGAAATATCTGTTAAAAATGAGTGATTATCTGAGGTATGGTTTCCGGTTAGTGGAACACAAATCGCAGTACATTTTATATTCAGTGTGCTTGCCAGCAACTTCAAAGACACCTTCGAAATTGAGAAGACACTTGGAAACAGCACATCAACAAGATTCAAGCAAGACAATCCACTTTTTTGAAGCGAAATTGGATGCTTTTTTAATGGAGAATAACGAGGGGACATTAAGAATTGCAATATACACTTCGGACTCTTTTAACTCCAAACCATTAAGAGCCTCGTATTATGCTTCATTACAAATTGCGCGAAATTCAAAACCGCACACATTAATGGAAACTACCGTCATGCCGATAATGCTTAATGCAGTACGAGAAGTTCTGGGAGAAGACGCTGCTGTTAAAATGTTGGCAAACCCTCATTCCAACAACACAATAAAAAGAAGAATTGAAGAAATGTCGACTGATGTTCAGTTTCATTTGAAATTTTTATTGATCAGGAGTCCCTACTTCTCTCTTCAATTTGACGAGTCGGTGGATGTTTCTGGTGCTTCTCAGTTACTATGTTATTTCAAATACATAGGAGGGACTGATGTGGAAGAAAAAATGTTGTTGTGCGGCTGTTATTTCAGGAAAAAAGGTAGGTTTCGTAAAGCGTATTTAGGATATAGCTCCAAATGCGAAATTGTCACATTGCATGATCCGTCGACATGCACTGGCGGTGAAGCCTTTACCAGAGGATCTGACTTTTGTCATGGAGGATTGTGTGAGTATTGTTAATCACATAAAAACTTCATCTTTGAAAACTCACTTATTTGAGGAACTTTGCATTGAATTGGGAGCAGATTTTGTGCATTTACTGTACCATACGCAAGTATGGTGGCTTTTACATGGAAAAGTCCTCAATAGACTAGTTTTTCTGAAAGATGAAGCTGATCTGTTTTTATGTAATGGCAGCAGTCCTCTTGTGGAAAACTTTCATGATCTGGTCTGGGTTTGCAGAATGTGTTATTTAGCAGATATTTTTGCGTTAGTGAACGATATCAATACGGAGATGCAAGGTCGTAATAGCGACATGATTACTCTGCAGTACGCTATAGAAGGAATTTTGCTAAAAATTGATTATTTAGTTAATCAATTGGAAATGCATGAATTCGATGCATTTCTTTTGCTAAAAGCTTATTCTGAAAACTATCCGCCAGATGCGTTAACGCTGGTGTTATTTACGAGGCATTTACGTGACATGCACATTTTAATTAGAGAATATTTCCCTGCTTACCAGGAGTATGAAAATGAGTGTGTTATCAGCCCTTTTAACCAAGCTGTTGTAAGAAATACTCATCTGGAAACCTCCTTGCAGTTCCAACTAATTGCTTTGAGTTGCAACATGAAAATGAAATCTGAGCATTCAATTCGCACGAGTTCAGAGTTTTGGATATTTCTCAAAGATAAATATCCACACCTTGT
This sequence comes from Andricus kollari, assembly GCA_932074435.1. Lineage (NCBI taxonomy): Eukaryota > Metazoa > Arthropoda > Insecta > Hymenoptera > Cynipidae > Andricus > Andricus kollari. The sequence continues at coordinate 6,065 of CAKNWW010314896.1, read as the reverse complement.
ATTAAAAGCTCTGCGAGTATTAATGCCGTTTCCAACCTCATATATCTGCGAATGGGCGTTTTCAACTGTTACTTTCTTAAAAAATAAATAACGCAACCGACTACAAAATATTGAAAGTGGTCTCATGCTGTCCATCAATTCATCCATTCAGCCCAAAATCGAACAATTAGTTCACGCGAAACAAGCTCACCCTACTCATTAGATAAAAAATTAAAAGGGAGTGAAAATGCTACAGTTCGTGGAATCATTCGAGCGGAGGGGGGAAAATTTGTGGTCTCATATTTAAAATGTTATATCTTCTGTTATCATATTGATAAGAAAATGTATGAAAAATTTTTAATATGTGATGCACTGATTGTAGCAATTAAAAATATGAAACATTAAAAATAAAAAATAGATGTTTTGCCTGATTGAGAATTTTTGGAAAATGTGTTTCAGCTTTAAAAAGAGGAAGAAGCTTAACAGATAGAAGCATAAGGTTCCACATATGCAACATTTTCATGACATTCTAAATGTAGAAAATCATTTCTTTTCTTATTGTTCCCTTTTTTATTATTGTCAACCAACAAATTTTTCCTCTTACCTCAAACGATTCGATGGATTTTACTGTTTTCACTTCGCTCTATTAAAATATGCGTCGCTTTGAAAGCATATCGAAGGATCATGCAATGCCACCGTTTGACAATTTACCGAAATTACGATGATATTTTCCTTCATTAGTCAGAAAGAAGCCATGAAGAGACTATTTTATTAAATTTCATATACCACATATTGATCATTTATCAGAAAAGTCAGATATTTGCACTTTACAGAAATTAAAAAAAATTTTGGCAGCAATTTTCAATTACAAAAGAATCAAATATAATATTTTCTGCTGGATAAACATAAATTACACTGGTTTGTAAGAGAAAAGTTCAATTGAACAAATAATTAAGAAACCTAACCCCCAAGCACCTGTACTCACGTTAAAATTCGAACATTCACAGCGAATTTTAGTAAAATTTCCACCCGCACGTTGCACTTTAATTGTAAGTTGGAATTTAGTCGACGGATTTAAGGTTATTACTTTATTTTTCAATATTTGACAATATCTGAAGATATCAATGAGCTTCTTGTTTGCACGCACTCTGTATTACCGACTTTAATATACATTCATATTAATTTTACAACATGATGGTATATTAAAAATAATTTACGTTATATGCAAATGACTTTACTCACATATATATTAAATTTCGATCAGATTTTTGTAACATTGTAGTAAAAGGTATTAATTTTCTTGAAATTTCAATTAATGAATTTATAATAAATTTGTGTTTGTGTCTTATATGAGCCTTAATATTGTGTTTGCCATATCTCGCAGCTTCTACTCCCTTTAAATATTTTTGAGCTAGCGATTCATTTCGTTACACAATGTGTTGCTTTAGAATAAATTTCTAATCTACATTTTTCGAGACAGTTTTAGGCTCTCTTTTTTGACAAAATTTTAATGAATTAATGATTTAGACTTTGAAAGTTTTGTTATTACTCGAGACTCAATATAATGAATTTATGAACCAACAAAAGGAAAGATTTTTTAAAGAAAGGGAAGAACGGGCAAACAACTTAAGAATGATATTAGACCCGTCAGCTCATATGTCCTTTGAAAATATAAAAGAAATAATAGAACCTAGTCACACAATAATAATCGTAGTACGACAAAAATGAACCATTTAAGATTAGAAAATACCAACGATAGCGAACCATTTGAGGAAGGAACCTATTCAAATCAAAACAGAACACGTAGACTTCAGCGAAATTTTTTCCTTTTGGCATGATCCAAAGGCCATTTCAAATTATGAGTAAATAGCCGATTAAATTCAGAAAAAATAAAGAGGAGAGTCCCGCGCATTTCTTCGACGAATTAAAAAGATTATAAAGTGGATACAAAATAAACGATCGCGATATTTTAGAAAATTTGGACGCACTACTGATTGAGGATGCAAAAGATTGGTGTGAAATAAATAAAAATTCCTGGAGATGTTCATCGGATTTCACCGAAAATGTTAAAACCGCTTATATCGACGAAAGGTTCTCGGAAGAAATGAAACAAAAAATAAATTTTTGTAAACAAAAAAGAAACCAAGACTATATCCCAGAATAAGTCGCGAATGGCAACTACGTATAAGTTATGAAAACCTTGGAATCAAATATAAAATGTATATAAAAAGAAACGATTTTGAAACTTTCAACCTATTGGCGTACCCAGGTAAAGAATGGGAAACCGAACTAATGAAATGAAAAATTCGAGGACAAGTTTTACAAATTAACGAACCTGAAATCGAGGATAAAAATGAACAAAAGCGTAACAACGGTAAGAAAGATAAAAATAATCCAGAAACGAATAAAGAAGAGAAAAGGGAAAATAAATGTGGTCAAACTGATAACCAAACAGGAAACCAAAATCAGAACTATCAGGGCAAAAAGCCATTCAAAAACAGATTTCCATTTTCACCATTCGGATTTCCATTCCTACCTGTCCTAAATCAGTATCAACAAAATTCAAGACCTAGATTTCAAACAAAGTTCCAACCTAGATTCACAAATAATAGACCACGATATCCATTTAATCCTTATAATCAAATGTCACCAATTTCTAATCAAATGTCATTAGGACAAAATCAAGGTCAAAACAACACTATGATCGAATTCCCAACAGAAAAAGCGGAAAATAACTCAGGAAATAATAATGGTAAATTAAATTACGGGAATAAAAATCAAAAATCGGGCAACAGCACAAACAAAGGCTCACAGGAGAAAAACAAGTTCAAATTCATTCAGTAAACTGGAGGGGTGGGTATTAAGACCAAAAATAGTACAATCTAATACAGAAACGCCAGCATTTCTGAATTCGGATAAAGACGAAATATCGGAGACACGTAGATTCAGATGCAACATATTTGTACGCTGGCAAGGAATTGCTGGAAAAAATCCAGAACTCCAAATATTCCATTTTTGAACTTGTTTCGCGAAAATTAATGGTCGCGAACGGAAAAACGGTCGATATAATTGGGCAGGTAGTTATCCCAATTATAGTCGGTATATACGTAAAGCATTTAATGTTCAGGTTAATCATAAAACTAAAATCCGTAGGCATCCTAGGTACGCATATGCTAAAAGCCCTACTGATGACCCTAAACTATGACACAGAAACATGTTGGTTACCAGGGAGTCCTACGATCCGCTATCCCATGGAAGCCTATCCTAACTCACTACACTCCCCATAAATAATGCAAAAACCGAACCAAAACCTGATATTAAAACCAAAGAAATTAGGGAAGGTAAAAATGTAAAGATTAGGAATAAACCATTAATTAAAAAGAAGGTGAAAATAACGATAGAAAACCGAAATCCAGAGGTAGTATTAAACCCCTACGAAAAATCCTACAAAGGATATCCCAAGCTTAATAAGCATCCCAACGAGCTGAAAATTCCAACCCCTAGACAGCATCTCCACCCACGGCACTAGCGACGACGCAAGAACAGAAGACACAATTACATAAGGCAAACCTAAAATTAGGAGAAAAAATAAGAAAATTCGGAAAAGATATTTTATAATAAAATATACGAGAATACATATAAGAAGGGCAATAGTAACTTTGGGAACAATAAAAAAGTTACTAACCAAGAAAAGGTAAACATGGAACCTCAAAAAATTAAAGAGATGTCGGAAATTGATAATCAAAATCAATGTGTTCATTTTAAAAATAAGGCGATCAAATTAAATAATATTACGGATAGTTTAGGAAAAATTGATGAACAAACCAGTAGTTGGCCAGAAATCTGCGAAGGTATTGTTCAGCTTAACGAAAGCTAACAATCCCAATGAGAAAAGCTTCTCGAAAATAAAATTATAATTCATTCGGGAAAAGAACATTGAGCGACTCATTTAACAAAACATAGAATTGAAGTACAGGGACACGATCCCATTAAACAGCGATTTTACCACGCGAGCCTAAAAACTAAAGAATTAATTTGTCAAACAGTAGATAACTTCAAAATTAAAAGCTTAAAAGCTTTTCTTTTTTCGGTCTTACGGTCTTAGTTTTTAGAAATGAAAACTTTCCTGATGAAAGCCCGCACTGAGAGCCGAAACGTAGAGAATAAAAACGATCGTTTCTTTTATGTTTGTATTTATTGGACCGTAAGACCGTCTTAATTTTGAAATTATATCAACGGTCGAAGAAAAAGGAGAAACAACTTGGAATCTCGCTCCAAAAAGTTGGTTTAGATAATTATATATAGTAGATAACTTATTGGAACAAGATATACTAGAACCTTCTTGTTATGATTGGCCAAGCCCGATAGTATATTATTAAGCTATTTCCCTTTCGGCAAGCCTCTAGGGGTAAGCGTGACACTACCCGATTCGGGTAGTGTTTTTTAGGTGGATTTGTAGTAAATGGGCTCACCATACCCACGACCGCCAACAGCAACGCAGTAGTATCAGATGTTCACCCATCCGAGTACTAACCGCGCATAACACTGCTTAACTTCAGTGATCTAACGGGAACTGGTGCTTCCAGCGTGGTATGGCCGTTGGCTATAGTGATGATCGAAAAAGCAGGGAAAGATTACAGATTGTGTTTAGACTTCAGAAATGTCAATAACATTACGAAAAAGGACCTCTAGCCAATTTCAATCATGTCAGAAACATTGGAAACTTTGAGATCAGCAAATTTTTTGTTTCAAAATTGATTCACAGCCCCTGGAAAAGGCATGTACCAATTCAAAAGAATGCCATTTGTTTTAACCAATGCTCCGGCCACTTTCCAAAGAATGATGGATAAAATCATTACACCAGATTTAAAGCCAAACGTTTTTTGTTATTTAGATGACATAGTAATAGTAACTCCAAATTTTGATGACCATTTAAAATATTTAAACATTGTATTAGACCAAATAAACGACGCAAATCTAACGATTAGTCCGGATAGTGTTCCCTAAACTAAACAATAATAAACAATTACAGCGCGTAATAGGAATGGCAACTTGGTACAGAAAGTTCACCCAACACTTGCTCGACGTAATAGAATTAATGAATAGGCTATTGAAAATGGATTAAAGATGATATTGGGGATTAAAAGAAGATGAGGCTTTCCAAAAAATTAAAGACCTGTTAACTTCAGCACCAATGTTGACTTGTCCAGACTTCACACAACCCTTTCAACTCGAAACCGACGCACGCAATACGGGACTAGGAGCCGTACTTACGCAAACAATTGACGACGTAAATTATGTGATCACATACGCGAGTAGAAACTTAAACGGCGCAGAATCTCGGTACTCGGCATCTGAAAGAGAATGCCTAGCGGTAGTTTGGATCATACGAAAATTCGGCCCATATTTAGAAGAGTACAGTTTTAAAGTAATCACGGACCATTTAGCGTTAAAGTGGCTCCATAACCTAAAAAGTCCCACTGGCCGATTAGCCAGATACGTTCCCTGCTAGAAATTTCTGATAGAACTTTCTTTCCGAAGCTTTCCATATCTTTCAGATGCTTTCCGAAATCTGCATCCGAAATTCTATCCGAAACCGTCCCACCATTTTCTTTCAGAATCTTTCAGAATTTATCAGAAAGTGTCCCGGCGGTATCTTTCCGTTCTTTTCCGTTTTTTTCCGAAACTGTCCCGCGCACATTTTTTTCAGTTTCTATCAGATTTTATCAGAAAACTAAATTATGTAATATTTTTTTATTAATATTGTTTAATAGAATTTGATGTGTAGTTATTATGTAAATGTAAATGAGCATTTAAAATTAAAATGTACTCAAGGATTAGAAAGTAAAAAATTATTAATTTAATACATTTCGAAATTTAATAATTTTATTAATTGAATAATTTTTGCAAAATTATAACTGTTCATTAATTTGGATAGGAAGTTAATGAAAAACATTTTTAATTAAAGGAATTATTTTTTGCACCTTGTTCAAACAATTATTTTTGTTTTTGCAAATTATTAATTTTTTAATAATCATAATTTGCAAAAACAAAATAATATATATTATTATTAATATTAATATTGT
>CAKNWW010314884.1:0-12556 GCA_932074435.1 Andricus kollari | reverse complement strand
AGCTATAATATCGATTTGAGTTATGAGATTGGGACCATTGAGATCCATGAGATTGTGGCTTATGCCCGCTTCCTCCAAACATCTAATAAGTTGACCTAGCCAGTTATATTTAGAATTTTTGCTGTTTGCGGTTTCGGCTAGTTTAAGCATGCAAAGTTTAGGATAGCGCGAGTCTTCCATCTCGAGAATCTTTGCTAACCAATTCAGCGCCATTTTTAATATTTGGTATGACACACAGGGGAGACCCAGTTCCAATCTGACAACGAAGTCAGGCGTATTTCTGTGGCCTGAGGCGAGAAAATTATGATCGATGGATTCGACGACTCCGAAATGAATGAGGAAGAAGTACGTGAAGATAAAGATTTTATTCTTGTTTTGCCCCGTGCAGTTGTCGCTCCAAACATAATTTTTTTTTGGTTGGGATATTTCCTTCGTTCAATAAAGTGAAAATGCAAGATGCGATTTCACTGGCTCCTCTTCCACCCTGGACATCGTGCCACAAGCACATCGTTGCGTCGTTTCCTGGGTGTGAGTGAACTCCCAAATTGTAACATGAGAGCTGTCTGAGATAGAACATGTACACTATGTGTAAGGGAAAGCAAAGGTAAAACCTGCTGCAAGTCAATGGAGATGCACGTTGTATCGTTGTGTGATAAACCGGTGAACATGATGTCACTTTCCATGGCAATTCGTGCCCTTTACGCTTTTCCGTGACGGGATGCCAAAGTTTTTCGCAGCGAGGCAGCAGCAGATGCATCCGGAGCTGAGGAGATTTGACCTTTCAGATTGTCGCACGTTTTACAAGTGTCTACTCGAGGTCGATGGAAACATAATGACGGGAAATCGCCTTTGAAAATATTCTTGTAATATTTCAAGGTCACATATCTCTCAGGATATTTACTTTGAATGCGCGAAACATATCTGCGTACGTAAGGTCACAAGTTAGATATTCCTTTTCCGAATCTTTTCTGCCGTAGTGACTGATGTCTCGTGGGAATGAACGTATGTGGTTCTTGAAATTTTCGCGGTCTTCTTCGGTAAACTTTACGTGATATTTTCCACCACGCCAATCGACAGGATTTTTAATGCTAAGTTTTATCTTCTTCACCACATTTTCAACGATTTTATTCGTGATGCCAAAAGTGTCAATGAAAGTCGATTTACAAACATTCTTAACTTTCGAATCTTCATCTGGCAGACAGTAAAGTGCCGTTACTTGACGCCGACTGCTCTCTGGGTCGTTTGAACTAGATCCACGTCTTCTTAACGGTGGGTCCATGACAATGTTCGACATAATAATTTTTATTATTATTTATTTATTACTGAATCAATACATTAGAAGATAAAAAACGTTTCAATGACATTTTAGAATTACATTTTTATGATTACAAGTGACAAAGTAAAATATAAAAATTTAATTTTTTTATTAATGTTTAATGTTTGAATTTCAAATTTAATAATTTTAAGACACAAAGTTTTTCAGAATTCTAAAAGGCAAAATTACCCAATTTGTTTTAAATTATTCAATTCAATGAAACTCTCAAAATTGATGAAATTTCAAAATTTTTAAAAATCCAGTCGGTTGTTTTACATTTCTAAATATTTCGACTTCATTTTTTAAAATTTATTTATTTATTTGAATTATATATATTTCGACATGTTTCTTAAAGTACTAAACAAACAACTTCAAACGATACCAAAACTAAAAAAAAAAAACGTAGCACATTGGAAGGCAACTTTGTTGCTGGGACATTCCGGCCCGACTCCATCGTGTAGGCGGCTCCCTTCCTACGGCTCTCGCGCCTCTCGATCTTCTTGTTCCCCATACTACGCAACAAATCAACAGAATAAGTTTTATTATAGCTCGATTTATTCGTAAAAGTACATAGAAAAAGATTCTGACTGCAGTTTTTCATTAAATTTAACGAGAAAAAAGTACTTACTGAAAAGGTGACAGACAAAGTACTGCGTGTCAGCTGCTTTCGGCTAATACCACGTTAAAAAACGATAAAGAAGACGAACACTCTCCGCCAGGATAACCTATCAACGCTTTAGTATCATGTAACACCAATAGATGGAACTTTAGTCCCATAGATTTCGCGTGTACCGCCCCCCCCCATTCCGTTATAAAACGCGAAATTTCCATAAGGCCTCATGACGATTTATCTCCAATAGAATTTCCGCTACCGTGGAGTTACCTCCCTGACCGTTTTTAGACGGCTATAAAAAAAAACAAATTGGTATTTTGACATTTTCTTAACGCAGTAGTGAGGGCCTTTACCTAGACTATTCGAGAATGCAAAAATCTCATTTTCGAAAAAAGTGGCACTCACGCTCTATAGTTTTTCCAACCTTCAAATGGCTAGACAGATTAATAAACAACTTAGAAATGGAATACTTGTCCCGTCAAAATCACCATATAGTTCACCCGTGATGATTATTCCGAAAAAGGTTGACGCGTCAGGAGAACGGGAGTATCGTGTGGTAATCGACTATAGGGCTTTAAATGAGGAAGTGGCAGGCGATGCATATCCATTACCCAACATTAGTGATATACTAGACAGGCTGGGCATAGCCCAATACTTCTCTGTATTCGACCATGCAAGTGGTTATCATCAGGTTAAAACCCATCCTAATGACAGGGCCGAAACAGCTTTTTCAACTCCAAGGGGTCATTTTGTGTATAGACGGATGCCTATGGGCATAAATAACGCTCCCGCTACATTCCAGCGATTAATGGACACGGTCCTCAAAGGAATGCTAGGAACGGAGGCTTTTGCTTACATAGACGACATCGTTATATACTCGGAAAACCCTGGAAAAGCATGATAAAAATTCCAGAAGATTCTTCAAGCGATTACGAGAAGCTAATTTAAAACTACAACCGGATAAATGTGATTTTCTGTATCCTGAAGTAGCGTATTTAGGACACATCATTGGATGCGATGGGGTGAAACCAAATCCGGCTAAAATCTCAGCAATTAAAGAGTTCCCTCGGCCTAAAACTGTATGCAATGTTGTATGCAATGTCCAAGTTCGTTTGGGGACCAGAACAGGAAGAAAGCTTTGTTAAATTACGTAATGCTTTATGTCATGAGCCTATTTTAAAATATCCGGATTTTTCCAAAACTTTTAAACTAACTACGGATGCATCTGACTATTCTGTAGGAGCTGTGCTTACACAAGAAACGGACAATATTGATATGCCCATTGCCTACTATTCAAAAATAATAACAAATATAGAACAGCGTTATGACACAACAAAAAAAGAATGTCATGCCGTACAATATGCAGTCAACAATTTCCGACCTCATATCTATGGCAGGAAATTTATTCTGGCCTGCGATCACGAGCCGATCCACTGGATTACCTACACAGATAACCCTGGACAAAGACTCATTCGCTGGCGATATAGACTTAAAGATTATCAATTCACATTCAAATATAAAAAGGGAAAATTAAATCGTGGAGTAGAAGCACTGTCCGGAAGCCCCATAGGATTAACAAAACATAACCCTCACGAGATTCAAAATGAGAACGAACACCCACAGACCGTTGTTTCCGAACAACCCGCTATTCCATCCACTAAAAACAACGAAGAAAATAGGCTGAGCCAAGAGTCACATTCTGTTTTAACGATACATCGTGCGCTGCCACTTAAATCAAAACCCATTGACGCAAGCGACCCAAAAAGAGATAGACCATAAACTCGATCTTAAGCCTCACAATTATTACAGCCGTCAACAAGTTCAAGAACAGAGACCACAAGTCAAAAGCCCAATCCTTCTGCAAAAGGAGCCGCCTCGCATAAAACCAAAGGAAATCTTTCTGTAGGAAAGACCGCCCTTAAACCATTGACAACCGCGATAGCTTCACAAGAACAACCTGTGACACAAGCCGTAAAGGTTACGGGTCGAAGGAAGAGATTACCTGGAATTTCCACCACTGATGATTTGGCCGAAGCGTACCGGATTCATGTGCATTACAAGGAGCCTGTTTTTGACAAAAGCTCTATAGCAACTAGACTAAAACAACGGTCACGTAAAGGAGACGGGCTTAAAGTACCTACTCACTCTCAAGAAAATTCGTCATTCGAGGATGCTTCATCCGAGAATAGCGAGGACTCCAGTGCACCCGTTTATAGAAAGGATTATAGCGTATTCCCCAGTCTAAAACCTACTCTTGTAACTCCTTCAAAAGAACTTACTGTTAAAAGTGCGCCACCGTAATTAACAAATCCATGGTTCCCGGCTCAATGCAGCCAGCCAATCGACGTTTATATATATGGAGCCTGTATTCACAATCATAAAGGAGAACCAGAAGGAGGCGTGGGGGTATGGTTTGGCCCTGATCATCCCTGGAATATCTCGAAACCTGCATAAGGGCAGCAAACTAATAGCTCTGCCGAAATACAGGCTGCGACAGCTGCAGCTAAGAAAGCCGTTGAAAATGGCATAACTAACTTGACGATATTTACAGATTCCAAGTTCCACATTGATAGTTGTACTAAATGGATGCCTACGTGGGAAACAAATGGGTGGATGACTGCCGATGGGAAGCTAGTAGTCAATAAAACAGAATTTGAAGAACTACGAACAGCTTTAACTCCCATGAAAATAACTTGGGATCATGTTCCTGGATATCAGGGAGTTAAAGGAAACGAAGCTGCAGACAAACTCGCTAGAGCTGGGATTACCGAAGGTAAAACAACATTTTCGGCTTGCCCAGAGGACGGTACTTTTCACAAGGATCCCTCTGAGGAACCTGAAACGTATCCTGACGTCGTAGTGGATCTTACTCCGAACTGTACCAGTAGCGAGGACAGTGATAGTCCTGGTGAAGAAAATAGCGTGCCGATCGTTTCCGGTCACTCAGCAGAGAGGGCAGACGCACACAATCTGAAAAAGGCAATCCAAAAATCTGTAGTCGAATTTGATAAATCAATCACAGAACACCAATCCTACTTTTGGGATCATGAAGGTTCAAATCAAGCAAATCCCGAGGAACCCATTCAATTAAATATCACTGCAGTTTCTAAGGGAGAAGAAGACCAGGAATTGCTACTTTATCTAAAGAATATGGATCCTTGCGTGGGAACAGATGACCCCTTGCCGGATCGAGTAAATACATTTTTAGAATCATTCCAACAATATTTGAATCAAAAAAATAATTAGGAGTTAGTTTTTCAAGCCGAACAACAAACCGAACGTCTTCCTGTAAAAGGAGAACGTCGAAAGAGCACCGTAAGCTTCAAAGAAACGCCAGAAGTTATGGATTCGCCCATACTCGGTCAGCAGCCCTCGCGACGCTCCTTGTTCCAAACACCAACAATGGTACCCACACCTTTCGCACGATCAACACCAGCTCCATCAAAAACTCAAAAGGCTACCTTGTCGGCCGACGAAGATAATGATTCTAGGAAGTATCTAATTTCCCTTAGGATGATGCAGGAGTCTTCTCCATCATCATCTGTGCCTCGTGAAGATCAGAAAAGTCCAGAAAGTGTACTGGCACGATCACCCATTAATGTGGAGATACTGTATCTCGATCCCGTCTCCACTACTTCAGAAGAAGAAGTAAATAAAGTATTAAAAAACAATAACCCTTCAAAAGAAGAAGAATAAAAAATTACATCCACCTCTATCCTTCATGAATGGACTGAACCATTAACTTACCGCCGCGATAATTATGCACACTTTATATCGGAAGATTGCGAGCCTGTTAATGCCATTTTTAAATTATTAATAGCAACAGATTACGTAAATTCTCAAGACTTATGGGGAAAACGACCAAGAAGGGGCCAAATTTTAGTCACCTCTTCAGGGAAATACAGGGTATATTCAATAGTTGTCAAACAGAATCATTTCGATGATACTAACTGGGAAGAAGTCCAGTCGGGATTATTGAATCTAAAAAAAAACACTAGAACGCGACCAGCGCAGAATGTGTCGGATTGCTAACTCGGGCGACCTGTTGGGTATATTACCACAGAATAGGATGCCGGAGTTGTTATCGGGCATATTTCGAGGTGGTCCACCTGTTATAACAATATCTCATGGGAAATTAGAGGTTCCACCAGTGGAGAATCGTCTTCAAATTATATCCGAAAATCATGATAACATAGTTGGGGGACATAAAGGTGTAACAAAAACATACCGACGGATACGCGAAAGATATACCTGGCTAAATTTACGAAATGACGTAAACGATTATATCAGAAACTGTAAAAGCTGCCTAGAGAACAAACTGGTACGGGCGCGCACTTGCGAACCTATGGTGATAACCGACACTCCATTGTTAGTGTTCGATAATGTTTCCCTAGACACTGTAGGCAAGTTGTCGACAACCCCCAATGGTAATCGGCACATACTCACCATGTAAGATAACTTTTCAAAATTATGCATTGCAGTGCCCATACCAAACTTAACAGCTACAAAAATTGTTCATGCTGTCGCACAGCACCTATTTGCTCAGTACGGGGCTCCTCGTTGTATCCTTACGGATCGAGGAGGAAGCGTCATAAGTAAACTTATACGGAAACTGGAAAAGATATTCGGGGTTAAGCAATTAACTACTTCGGGATATCGGCCCCAGGCTAACGATTCATTTGAGCGTAGTCACATCGTACTCACCGATTATATAAAACACTATGCAGAGGGCTTTGATGATTGGCATCGATCGTTGCCTTTTGCGATGTTTGCATATAACACGTCGGTTCATGAATCAACCAATTTTACACAGTTTGAATTAGTTCACGGACGAATAGCACGAATACCTAGCTCATTCCCACCTGTAGATAAATTAGAAACATACGGTTCTTATCTTCGAGATTTGATCATTCGACTAAATGGAATTCAAAGGATTGCCGCAAAGAATGTAATTCAGGCTAAAGAACGTTCAAAATTGCGTCATGATAAAACAGCACGGTCTTAGAATGCCGCTATTGGTGATAGAGTAATTGTTTTTAAAGATGTCCGCAAAAATAAATTTGATAAAAGGGCTGTTGGGACTTATACCATAATGGGCTTCACGGAAAATCATAATGTGATCCTTGAGGCCGACGATGGTACGAGATTCACGAAACATGCCGATAAGCTTTTAGTCACATACTGCTGATTGAATTATTATGCTGGTTACGATGACCGCACCTATGGGTGTCACTCTGCATGATTGTGAAGGATGTCGGGTGATTAGATTCCTCATTACCTAGTAAGGATATTATCAATCGGAAATATCACAGTAGAGACATTTCTTATTGATCATTAGAACTAAGCAAATTACCATACATTAAATCATTCACAACACTCATAATACATCCATTCCTCAAAGGTATTTCTAATTAATCAGCCGATGATGCTATATTTTTAATTAATAAAACTTGGGAAACTCCTTAAACGTTTCCTTGATTTTTTTTATGATCTCCGCCCCTAGCCATTATTAGATAGCTTTTGACTCCGTTATGTATCTGCATGAGATTTCCCGGACACGTCGACAAGCTTTTGGTCATTCAGAATTCAAAAAAAAAAAAATTATAATAATAATAAAAAAATGTGATTTTCTGCTGCTTGCGCATTTTGGCACTTGTGATTGATGAATGAATCGTTCATTGTTCAGATCCTCTCACTGCCTTCGACAATTTCACGGAATTAATGATAGAAATGTATTCTCTACCCCATCTCCTGACTCTGTTGTCGTTCTTCTGTGTCCCTTCGATCATCCATGCCACTGCAGAGAACTCCTACAAGAGTCTTCGGTTCCAGACAAGCACTGGAATATTCTACGAGCATTCAGGACCAGTGCGTCGGGTAGTCAGTCATTGGAGGATCAATACCTTCCTGCATGTAGCTAAACTTCATGAGGCGCTGACAGAATGGCAGACAAGGCTAACTATTTTAGCAAAATACTGCAGGCCGATGCATCATTCAAGTCATGCGATATTAAAATCTCTTTCGAAAGCCAACCCTATTGGAAAGCCCTACCATGATTAAGTGGTTGGATCCACTCTTTGTCAAACGAGCTAGCAGCATATTTAAATTGTGTCGGCCAGTCCGTTCTTCATCTTCGACTTCATGGAGTGGGTCGAATTCAAATCGCACCTGGACGTAACTTAAAAAGAACACAAGTGACTCTACCAGGCTTGCAACCTATGAAGAAATCAGTAGTAGCTAAGGCAGGATAAGACAACCCAGCATCTACTAATACAGGTATCTTATGCAGGATTAGGTTTACTTACAATGCTAATATTGGGTTACCTCGGCCGTGATAAATTGCTGTTGCTTCTGATTGGTTGTTGGACCCGCTTTAATCACAAGTCATGGAACCAGGGAGTCGATAAGGAGAAGATTCAAGTGACATCGAGTGTTAGTCCAACCCAAGAGAGAATAGACACGTGTGCAGAGGAATTCAAAAGCCATGGGTGGAGGAAACCAATCCCTTCACCTGAAGGAACATTTAAGTGTCAACCATATTCCACCTCAACGGATAACATTGAGGCAATTAAATTATAATTATTAATAAAAACTAAAAGTTGATTAACATAAAAGCCTTAATAATTTTCGAAGCATCTATCTATAAATTTTGGCAACGATCAGAGAAGATGAGGATTTCGGTGATCGATAGCAATCCATGTGAGCACCATTGTAAGGGAAGATAGTTACGTTAAAATCAATTGATACTTTACCTGACTATAAAATTTATCAAAATTTCTATAGTTATAGAACTGCCCTGTATTGTTTTTGACTTTTGAAATCAATAAGCAATATTGGTGCAGAAAATAATTGTTGGCAATTGCTAATCAACAATTCCAGTAAATAGCTTTCTAAATTCTAAAAACGTATACTCTATTTAAAATTAAAATCTGCAATAAAGCATAACTTTTGTGGAAGGGTTTGACTGTTGCTGTCGATCATAGGTATAATAATATCAATAAGCTGAATTTAAAGTTTCACCTCAAATTGACATTTTTGCACGTGGCCTGAAGGATTGCTTAGTCGATGCATTATCAGCATCAGCATTTTTGAAGTCACGCCACATCCTGCCGTCGTTCCCACAGCAGTCAGCAAGACTAAAAATGTCAGAATTGCAAAAATCCCTACCCACAGTTCAAAGAGGCTAATCGCAGTCAAGTCTCCATAGCATTCTTCGTTGACAACTTGACCGGCAAGGTTGGTAAGATGGGAATAAAAGGGAAATTGTTTTAATCATTTCCCCGCTCCATCTGTATTTCCCTACGCGTTCGCGTCGCGAAGTCGCCCGGAAGGTTTAATTTACCGAAAAAGGCGTGCTATGGGGGGTTTGGGGATGTAAAAAGTACAAACGCAAAACGCGATAACAACCGGCTAAGTGCGAGCGGGAGGCGTGAAATGTTCGGCATTTGAAAGCAAGGACTCGAAAGTGAATCGTGACCGCGAAAAGTGCACGAATGACATGCCATCAAATCGCGTCGGTTCGTAAGTCGACGTTTGTGGAACCGGGGTGATTTGATGCGAAGACGCAGGCGATGAAATACCGAAAGGAAATTGATCGACTAGCTATGAAAAATCTTGACATACGTTAGTTTTTATTCAAGTGAACCTTCGGGGCGACTGCGCGACGCGTGTGAGTAGTGAATGGTGAGGAGTGGAACAAATAAGGATTAATTTACACTGGCAAAGAGAAAAAGGTCAGGAGTACATTAACTAATATTTAATTTGACGATCTCTCTCTCTCTCTCTCTCTCTCTCTCTCTCTCTCTGGTTAATGCGTCCCGATCACAATAACAAAAACAACGTTAGCGAAATTTTGCATACGCTTTAAGCGTTTAGATTAACGAAAACATTGAATTAGGCCCGTCAATCTCCTAAGCTCGGGGATTAGACGGTAGGTTATAAGGGTAGTTTAATTATCAATACTTTCTGTATACTCTTGTTTCTTTTGTTTGTGACCAGCATGTAAAGTAAATTTAGGATTTTTTGTGCAACCTTGTTCGGAACCATATAGCATTGTGTTGAAAATTAATTACCGACCCTGGCCCAAATTTCAATAATTTTCTAGGGCGGACGCCGAAGTTGCTTCCAGGAAGCTGTGATCAAAAGCGAATCTCACAAAATAATGAAAAACATCTGGGAGCGATCTCAGATGATTGTCTGAAATACCTCCGGGCGAACCATAAAAGAATAAAATACAAAGTGTCTAAAACCTAAATTCTATACTACCATAATGTTCAGCTCTTTGAAAAAGAATTAACGACCAAGAACTACAATTTTTTAACTTATGTTCCAGCCTCATTCTCATGACTAAAAAAGAGAAATTTCCAAACGAAAACCATGTTTCCTTGTAGTTTTGGGGGTGCTCTTCAAGAATCCGAGGTCAGAATGGCGCTTTGTCCAGTAGGAAATCCAATGCGTCGCCAAATTTGGAGAAAAGCACCAAAAAATTGGAAATTTTTTTTCATAATTCATTTTCGAGCCAAGAGAGTATTGTGACTCGATCCTAACTATGATCAACGGTGATTGGAATAGTTGAAATGAAAGAAAAAACTTGCCACACCGATTTTGAATAGCCATACTTTTCGCCAAATGGCGGATCCATACCCTTCGCAAAATGGCGCATCCGAAATGGCGGACATGAAATTTTGAAAACTATACGATTTTCGCAAAACTCTGTACTCGGGGTTTTCGAGGTCGCTGATTATGAATTTGACATCGAATTTATAAAATTCAAAATGGCGAATCCAATATGACATCCACCGCGTACTCCACATAGGTAGGTAGGTGCATCAGAACAAATGAATAGCTCCCCAGGCAACGTCGGGTCGTTTGTATCGGATCTTCATTTGTTTCATGCACTATATTCAGATATATCAGCGACCCGAAAAACCCCCGAGTACAGAGTTGTTCAAAAATTGTAGAGTTTCCAAAATTTCATGTCCGCCATATTGGGTCCGCAATTTTGAATTTCGAAAATTCGATGTCAGATTCAGAATAAGCGACCCCGAAAACCCCCGAGAAAAGAGTTGTTCAAAAATCGTAAAGTTTTCAAAATTTCATGTCGGGCATATTGGGTCCGCCATTTTGAATTTCAAAAATTCGATGTCAAATTCATAATCAGCGACCCCGAAAACCCCGAGTACAGAGTTGTTTAAAAATCGTAGAGTTTCAAAAATTTCATGTCCGCCATATTGGGTCCGCCTTTTTGAATTTCAAAAATTCGATGTCAAATTCATAATCACCAAAAATCGTAGAGTTTTCAAAATATCATGTCCGCCATATTGCATGCGCCATTTTGCGAAGGGTATGGATCCGCGATTTTGCGAAGAGTATGGCTATTCGAGATCGGTGAGACAAGTTTTTTCTTGCAGTTCAACTATTCTGATCACCGTTGATCATAGTTAGGATCGAGTCCCAATACTCTTTTGGCTCAAAAAAAAATTAGGAAAAAAAAAATTTCCGATTTTTTGGTGCTTTTCTCCAAATTTGGCGCCATATTAGATTTCCTACTGGACCAAACTCCATTCTGACCACGGATTCTTGAAGAGCATACCCAAAACTACAAGAAAACATGGTTTTCGTTTGGAAATTTCTCTTTTTCAGTCATGAGAATAAGGCTTGAACATAAGTTAAGAAATTGTAGTTCTTGGTCGTTAATGGGTTAAGCATCCAAATATTCGAAGGCAGGTTGCTTCGTAATACATTTAAGGTAAATGTTAACGTATTATTATAGTTTCAACAGTGTACATATTTGTTTTGCTTCTTTCAATAATTATAATGCCATATTACTTTAGCATTACTTCACCATTACTTTACCATTACGCTGTAGCGTAATGCTTTCGTTCGGCCGGCCCGCCAGGGGTTACGTATCAAAGTTTAAAGGCTGGGACCGTGGTATCGAACGGCCTCAGGATTTGTACTCAGCGACCTCGAAAACATAGGATATGACCACTTTGCATTGAAAAAATGCATATTTTACATAAAATAATTTTGCATACTACGTTATTTTACATAAAACAATAAGAACTCCGAATTCGTAACCAGCAACCTCAAAAACATAGGCTATGACCACTTTACATTGAATAAATGCATGTTTTACATCAAATTACCAATTCACCGTCTTTTTTGAGGTTAGGGACGAAATCTGACGTGATGGAGCCAAACGGACCCCGGATTCGGATTCAGCGACCCCAAAAACGTAGCGGAAGCCTATTCTGGTTTCTGGAGTAGACAACTTTTTTTTTGTGGAGCTGTGTAATTAATCGACAAGTATAAAATATTCATAACATTTTTAAAGTCAATCATAAACTGTAAAAAGATTGTTTTTTAACAGAAAAATTTAGGCGTCTATTTTCACTCTTTGCGATATTCATATTCCCGGTTCAAATTCGGACTGAGGCAGATTTTTCTTGTTCTTAAAAATTATTTGTCTGAAGTAATCGTTTTACCTAATCAAAATTTGTATTAATTATAAATGCAGTATATTATTTTCAATGCTCTAAATTGAATAATGAATAGTAAAATTTATAAATGTTCAAAATCATATCGTTTTACGCAATTTTAAGTTAGAAACATTAGAAATTGAAAGA